>JAOTQE010086987.1:0-15103 GCA_025631205.1 Nesometra sesokonis
TAAAAAATAGTGAAAGAGTGAGATTGACTGGAAAATAGTGAGACTTCTGCCAAAATAGTGAGACTTGGGAGCTCTGGTTTTTGGTACATAACAAAATAAACAACTAATGTTACACTTTGGCCGTGTTTTCGCAGGATTTACAGATTATCCAATAAAATATCATCCAAAATCATTGCGCAAAATCAATGCAGACAATAATGCATTGTCAGTCCACTAACTTCCGGTTAGTTTTTCTTTCTTTTCCTTGCATGGCATCCTGATTGCACTGCAGTGAAATCGTCGCAAAAACAAGATCAAGGTTGACCCGAGGTCAAAGGTAAATAATTATCAGATTTAGGTCAATTATCGAAGTAGAATCGAATAATTATCGGATAATTTTACTATGTCAGAATACGTTAAACTGCGTTTCTGCAGCAATTTTACCGAATAACTTTTATCACAATAATTTGTTGGATAATTTTTTCTAGTGGAAACACGGCCTTTATCAAATATCATGAAGCATTAATAGGACCTATAACTTACATTATTAATTTAATCTCTATATCTCTAATATCATACATTGTAGTTATTTTTCTAAGAATATTTGCTTTTAATATTAAAAAAAAATACTTCCTAGTTATATAAAAAAAACACACCCCTCAATTATAGTTTACAGTTACAGGCTCATCTGACCAATAATTAGGGCTACATTTTACATGTGACAACATTGAAATCATTTATATCTAGTTTAAAACCTTAAAACAGATACATAAAATCATGGAAATTGTCTAAATATTGTAAATTTCAAGATGGATTATTTTGATAGTGAAAGGTGGTATATGAGATGTTTATGAATGTTGTGTTCATATGGCCTGGCAAAAATAGACACTGCCTAGACATTACTTCAAGATGTTGTCTCATAGGAATTGTCATGCTGCAAGTAAGTTTTCTGTCTAGTGTAATACATGCTTACCCTTTGACATTATCTCCATTTGAAAACGTTAAACAATGATCAAATCTATTTTTGGATTTCAGAGAAAAATATATTTTTTATAAGACTTTCAGCAATGAGATTTTAAATATTTTTTAGTAATACAATATAATTAAAATACAGTTATCAATTGCTTTCAATTAAGAGAAAAATCTTATTCAGAATTTTTCAGTTGTTTCAAGTGCGTTATATTTTGGTTGCCCGGTGCTTGCCTTCCAGTGCTAAGGTCCCAGGTTCGAACTTGCCCACACTCTAGATTCTTACTATCGAACAGTTCCCCTCCTTACAGCGAGAGGTTTAGAAAGCATGATTTACATTATACATAGTTGTCATCCTATAAGTGACGAGTTGAAAACTGAAACTAAAATTATGGTATCACAAATTGTTATACATTATCAACAGAGATTTTTTTTTCTTGTTGCATTCAACAGTGAGTTATCTAGCCACTATTAAAACTAATTCATGCTTTCTAATCCTAGGCTCATTATAAGGCTTGGAGAGTGGTGCTGTTAGGATAGAGACCTGGACATCTGGACTTAAAGGCAAGCATGTTAACCACCAAACAACTGCGTCACTACAGAACATCAGTCTCCTTACATTGCTTTCTTTTTTTCTAATTAGCACATCTGTGTTTTACCTGTTTAATATTAATTATACCTGGTTCCTAAGGAGTAAAATGTAAGAAAATCGTAATTTCCCAAGATATTTCTACTATGATTCAGTGCATTCACATACAGGTGTGCAAGATATAGTGAAGATCCATACATGCCAAGTTGGAGGTAGGTAGTGGCTTGAGATTTAACAGGAAATAAACCAGGTGAACTCTGAATAGATCTTTGGTGTTCAAATTCAACCTTATCTAAAAAAGTATGCTAGGCCTGTGATTTTCAAGAGGTTAAGATAAAGTTATAATTTTTAGATAAAGCAAATCCATCGAGACCCTGATCATCCATGCTCAGCTTTAGAAAGACGATCGGCTCACACAGACAGACATTTTGCTTCTTTTTTTAAGTGTAGCCGGTCAACACAATGACATCATGGCCAGATACAGTATATAGACAGACCTCCATGATAGAACAAAAAAACCAACTAACCATCTAGATTTTGTGATATTATGTTTATTAGAAATACCCATTTTTTGTTAACATTTCAGTGACACAATACAGCATATAAGTATGCAAAGTTTCATCTTTTAAGAAGGTATGACCCTAGCTTGTTTGGTTACAAAAGCCCTAGTAGTTTATCGAAAATTTAACCTGTTATGTTCTATTGTCCAAGCGACAACAAGACTTTCATTACTTGAAAATCTAAAATGTGTTAACTATAGAAATACAAAGGATTTCGAGTATTTCGATAAAAATTTTGTGTTTAATAAAATAAGGCTTGAGATTAGTGTAAAGCATGAGACTTTAGGCGATTGGCTTGAGAGATTGAGGTGTGATCGAAAAGTGTGAGTCTCACACCAGACGTGTGAGAATTGGTAGGTATGAAGATCATGTTAATCATTCATACTATTTGCTAAATTTCCTTTTATGATTCTTAATGGTAAACACAGTTTTTGTGACTTTTTATCTTGAACAAAAATTTCTGCTATGTGTATTTAAATTTCGGAGTGTTAAATACTCTAAGATTAAAATTTGTGCACATACACCATTACCATCCTTGCTAATTCTTGGAGTCTTTATAGGCCTTCTGCGGATCTACAAAAATAAAGATTACCGAGCTACTCTATAAAGAGGTTTTAAAAGAATATAACTTTGAGATGTTATAGTATGCTAGGTGGATGCAGTGGGGAAAGTCGCTGTGCCACACCCCTTAAATTATTAATAGAAAAATAAGTATTGTAAGACTAAGAAAACAAAGTGTAGTTTCTGGGCACCGAAGCCCAAAATTTCAAAAATTGTACCATCTCGACACCAATGGTGGAGTTTTCAACACTTGCCCACTGACAAATCATGCATCTTTCCAGAAAAGCACTTTTTGTCAGATCACATTTTAACATTCTGTGTGTGAATCAGGTTATTATCAATGCTGTGAATAATACCATCATCAAAGTTTATTAATATACTCTAATTATATGTCTAATTAGGTCATTATACATAATTTTGTTGGATCTTGCAAAGATATTAATAATAATTCATAGGTTTTCCTTGTATAATTACCAAAGGTTCCTTCTAAGGTTTGTCAATAGTTCATTTAGTAATGATTTTTTCTTTTTTGGTCATGTTTACAACTTTGAATGAGGAAACTACGCTCACACTAGGGTCAAATTTTTTTCACTAGACTGGTGAAATATGACCAATTTATTTTCGCCAAATTACGAATTCTTTAGCCACATTTTTTTTAAAAATAAAAAATGATAAATTGTCAAATTGTATGGAGGATAAATGTTATACATGTGCATGTTTATACTTTGCATTCAATGGTAAATTGTAATTAAATATCACTCAAAATTTTTTCAAGATGTGTGCTGCAATTTTTCTCTGTTTTGTATGCCTAGCTTGTCTACAGATGGAATTTTTTTGGCAAATCCCACTTGGGCTAGGCATGGAACCAATTCAAATATTTTTACAAGAATTAGTGAAACTGGAACCACAAATTGTTCACCTTGATGAAATGGAAACTTACTTTGCAAGTTTCTGCTAAAAAGTTGATCCTAGGCTACACAGTATGAACATGCTTTTCACAAATTAAACAAAATAATAAATAAAAGGATAGAATTATTACATCCCTCATGAGACTCATCCAAAATACATCATTTTTTACTAAAATTAAAACATAAAATTTTAAAGAATTTGACACGATTAATTACAAAAGGTGACTGGCTGAATTGCCATTCACCTTATGCTTGGCTTATGGATATAGGGTGACAGTTGAAAAACCCCTGAAAGCTGACAATGGGGATGTCACACGGAGTAGACTTACCATTCGTATCGTGATTTTATGTTGGCTGCATTGGTTGTTTGGTTGTTCATCTTGGATAGACTGGCCTGCCTGCAACATAGACAAAGATTTGCTAGGCCTAAACCACTTTTTGGAAATTTGGTTTCTGCCAATTTGGAGAAAGAGGTCATATTTATTTTAACTAAATGATATTTCCAGTCACCATTGGCGATCTGGTGCATGGCTAGCGTGAGCATACGGTAACCATCTGACCATTTTCTAAAAGTCCTAAAAAGGAATTAAAGTTGGTTTGTATCATTTTGATATATACATCGTCAAGTGCATGACATTTACTGAGTTGATCAATGAACTATAGACCAAATTAGCAACCTTGTGTACCATTAGCCCAACCTGCCCACAATAGAGAACTTAGACTTGCTCCAAGTCTGTATATTATTATTTTAATTATGTAATGAAATGCGCCACCAGTGGATGATGAAGTTTTAGTGGCATGAGGTTTGTCGTTAATATACAGACATAGTGAATAAACTTGTGTTGAGAATGGAAAGTACCGGGTAACATGACGTAATGATTAATTTGGATAATTAGGCCACAGAGTCAACCAATCAAAGGTTCTCATTTTCGAACCACGAATGCTGCTATGGTCCATGCGAGAGCCTGAGATACAATACATTAATTAGGGCCTAGGCCTTGTATTCGCTGATCATGGTAAGTCTGAAAACATATCTTAGGTGTAACTACTGTAGATAGGCGTACTACTATTTAATGGCAATAGTGAGAGAATTAGGCTAGGCTAGATAACCACGAACAATATGTTTTAGCAGTCGATTGCTTGTGAGAAAAGGTTTAAACTTTATGAATCTACCGGGTAATTGTCATAAATGCATATTCAACCTTTTTAGCCAATCACATGCAACTGAAACTAGGCAAGCAGATAATTATTTGCCCATGAAATCGTGGTGGGAAATCACGTGACATTGAAGCATTGACCAAGATGGTGATCTAAAAATCAGAAAGGTATGGCGATCCTCCTGCTATGGAACGCAATGGGTGCCTTTTAATCATCTTTTACGAATCAAACCAAATCACCGTCTTCAACCAAGACTATATAGAGATGTTCTTCAAAAAGATTTGAACTTCTAAAACCTCATTAAACTGGAGAAATTTGAACGATTCTTGAACAATAATAAATACAGTAAAATGAGGTACAGTCGACCTTCTCATTTACAAATCCCTTGGGCTGTAAGGTGTTTGTAAATGAGAAAGTTCGTAAATGAGAAGGTTCATGAAAACTGGTCAAGTAAGGCTTCCAAAACACTTATTTGTGTTTATTTTGTGATCTTGGTTGTTAGTTGTTTAAATGAACTAGGAGGAATAAAATATGAAAAAACAAAAAAATAACAAAGATAAATTATCAAATAATTACATCAGTGGCCATTATTTTACTGACATCATTGACAGAATAGTGTTAGTAAAATAGAAGGTTTGTAAATGAGAAGTTCGTAAATGAGAAGGCTGACTGTACTTCATATACATAATAAGTGTGGAGAAGTAGCTCAAAAGGCAATTTTTAAAATGTATTTATTTGTATTGCTTGTCTGGTAATTCGAGACTGTTGGGATGTATTCATACAATATTTTCTCACTAGCTACGTTTGATTTTATTTTAATTGGAATGAAATACACTAAAACAATTTTTTTTTAAACCCTGGCAAATTAAGGTTGAAATTTCACTTCAACATGAAAAGATATTGGTGAAATTTTGCGAAGATTTTTAATGTTACCAATATTATATCATCTATCATACTGGTTTAACTTCTATAACATACTTTGTCCAAACTTCTAAGTTTGTTTAGATTCATACCCATGACAGCCCCAATCTTGACGTCATAGACCATGGTTAATTTGGTATATTATGAGAAAATTATGTACGGTAGTTCATTTGTCTATTGAATAGGTGAGAAAAGATTAAATATAAATACTGTATGTTCTTTAATTTAGTAGTAATTTTTAGTTAGTTGGTTTGATAATATTATGAAAATATAAATTTAACTATTATAATTAGGTCTGTTGTTTTTGAAAATAAAATGATTTAGAAACATACATACACAGACCTACCAACTCTTGCGCTTATGGCATGAGAATCATACCTCAGCGCGTTTTTATTCTCACCTTGCCCATCAGTTATTTTCTTACGCCAGCCAAAAAATAAATAAAAAAAAAGAAAACATAAAAAAAAAAATTACTTATTGTTTCAAGTAATTTTTAAGAAATACACAATTTTATAATACTTTAGTATTGACTAGGAACAATGTAATCAAGTCTAGTGAAGTGGATCAATTCTTTGAATTATGAAGTCCAAAGCCAAGTTTGTATGGCCTGTCATTTTATTATAATGGTGCAGTTGATAGTTACAAAACAGCTTTGTTTATAAAAATAAAGGCTTGTTATTTTCAAAAATGGTCTATGGAAGAGGTATCTGTCCCTCTCATACCCACCCCATGCTTCACTTGTCTATTGAAGCCTCCCCCTCTCAACCCATCTTGCTCCCTTGTTCTACGGGAGAGGGTTCTGTTCCCCTCATACCCACCCCATGGTTCACTTCGTCTATTGAAGCCTCCCCCTCCCAACCTACCTCGCTCCCTTGTTCTATGGGAGAGAGATCTGTTCCTCTCATACCCACCCCATGGCTCACTTCATCTATCGAAGCCTCCCCCCCCCCTCCCAACCCACGTTGCTCCCTTGATTGTTGGAATTTTCTCACTCCCAGCTAATTTACAAACTTGGCATCTCTGCATACATCTTATATCGGTATGTGAACATCATTGATTTAATAATACCAATAACACATATTTTAACAATTTTATATTTGGATATTATATTATAAAAGCAAAATTATGATTAATGAGCTGCAAAAAATGAGTTATTGAGTTTTGAGTGTACATTATATTACCTAGCTGGTAGTTTAATTTATGAAACATCCAATGAGTAACCTGGAGGTTTATAGATACAGTATCCTAGGTTGACCCAAGGCTGACCTCTTTCGACCTTTAATAGCTGCCAGTTTATTTCCTCTTTAATAATAATAAAGATGAAGAATTATTTCAGTTGCCGTTTTTTAATTTTAAAGAACATGTAATTATAATTTGTTAAATGTGTGGCTTCTCCTAGCTTAATAAAAATATCACTTTTTTTATACAGAATAGAATAGCAAAAATAATTCAGCAATGTTTGGGGAGTTTTTTTACTTTTATCCTGGAAACTTCAACATTGGTTTTAGTTGTTTATTTGATTTATTTTTGTCACATCATTCATAATTTTGCTCTCTTATTACATTTTTATTAATTTTGCTTGGTATTAGAATTGTTTATTTACATTTATTTTTTTTGTATTTTAATTTTCTTTTACCTACCTACCATGGTTAATTATTAAAATTCATTATAATAAAAGCATAATTTAATGTTACGTATATAATTCATGGGCTTAGGCCTATATATAGCATTGTAAGTTGCTGCGGCTGTGGTTTGGATATTAAAACCTTTACCTATATAAAAGAATGCATACTAGAATTGATAGGCAATCATGTCATTCAATCAATTATCGAAAATGTAGGTCGAGTTGAAAAGAACAACTTTTAAATTTTGGTGTGTAATGTGTTCATTATATATTTTAAGAGAGGATGTTGTACTGTGTGCACTAGGGAGTCAACTATAAAAGCCATAAACCTAATGTACAAATAACTAGTAACTTAGGGAGTGAGTAATTTGACCTTGACTGAGCGTTTTAGTTGCCTGCCTAGCTACAATATTGCACATCTCGCTTGTTAGCTATCACCACATTGCAGTCTGGCTTCTTACAATGATGTGCTCCATGCCTGATGCTAAACCGTTATAGGCTGGACTGGCGTAACAGCACATTTTAGCTTTATTTGTCTGTCAATGAAACACTACAAAATTGAAGAGAGCTTAGTTTGCTTGTTGATGTTGCCAATGTTAATACCTATATGGATTGCCTGTTCCAATCTGACTATTGTTTTGTTTACTGCTAATTGATTTTGAATAAAAAGCTGGCAAGTCAAAAGTGATTATATGTACAATAACTCAATGGAGGTGTTTTGGAAAAAGATCGTGGAGAATGAAGATCTGTTTCAGGGGTAAGCTGTTCATCCATAAATTTGTCTCCTAAAGTGCATGGTATCATCAGTAATTTAACATTTCTTATTGTTTATCATTGTACAGATTATAATCAAAAATAAGTTGCCGACTGGGCAACATAATGATTTTTAAGTTCCATCAATAGTAACTGTCATCAATGTTATTGTTATACCGTATATATTCTCACTGGACAATAATCACTGAATTTAGAAAAACATAAATTTTAGATATATTATTTATTATATTTAGGCCTATTGATAGTCATGTAACTAGCCTAAAATATAAAGGTTTATTAGTTTAGAAGAAGATTGCCAGTAGTATATTAAATGGTGACCTAAACCAGCATAGTTGTTTTTAAGGTATATCATTAGTTGATGTAATTGTGTGTTGCACATTTATGATTAATAAATATTTGAACAGGCATTTGTAGTTTACTGTGATCATGATAAAATTAATACAACCCTGATAATAAATATTTGTGTTTTTAATGCATTAAAATAAGATAAGCACTTTATTTTTGTTTAGATCATATAAATGTATTCTATCATCTTTGTTGCTTTTTATTATACATTACTGTTCAACAAATTAAAATTAAACTAACATTTAATTTCAATCTGAAGAATCTTAAAATACTTACAAAAAAATCATGTTTAATCAAGATTTCTAATAGTGTTAATTAAAAGATTCATCAAAAATATCTTTAATTTTGCCGACAGTTTTTAATCCAAAGTAGTTGAGCAATTATTTTTAACATGATTGCCGTTCTAGTTATATAGTATCCGTAGGCAACTGATAGATGATCACTTGCCCCACAGTCTATGGAATCAAGCTACAAGGCACAAATAAGTACATTAACCTTAACAAAAACAATGCATAATATTTCTAGAATCTATCTAAAATAAAAGCAGATACATTATAGAATAAAGTCATGTTAGAATTCTATTTTAAGTAAAGTTTTGACAAAATACCCTGAGAAGAAATCATATGATATTTTAAAAGTTGTTTAGGAATTATTCATGAGGCCATTGGCTGTATATTGTAAGTGATGGATTACTGTATGCTGTATGTGTATTAAAATCTTTCTCACACAAAATATACATATGAATATGAATTAGAAAGTACAAGAAATCTAAAAATAGTCTTACAGGTAATGCTGTATACATCAATACTTCAACAAAAACTATGTCAATTTTTTAAAATACCCAGTTATTTTTACCTGTAGCAAATATAAATATGGTTCTGTTGTGTACTGTAGATCCCTTTATTTTCATGGTCCTTAAATGTTCGGATTTTATGATTTTAACCATTTCGTGACTTTTATTTCCTCAATAGGACGTTTTCAAAAAACATAATTTAAGCGATTCTTACCTGTTAGTAAATTAGACAATTTGTACAGAAACTTATTTTCAGTTGAAGACAATGGGGTTAGTTTTAAAAATACGGTGCTTGCCCACTGGATGAACAATATTTAATAGGCCATCCACCTACCTCAAGGTAATATTTACTGGCCTAGCCTAGCATCGCAGACCACACACCGTTCTGTCACCTATAGACCTATTCCAATCCTATTCTGGTCCTATGTCTAAGCTGATTTTGCTTAACATTTCACGATTTTAGCACTGGCACATAGAATTGCAGCCCTCCATTACACTACAATGGTTTATAGAACTATAAAACTGGATTATCGGTCTTATTTTCATCGGTAATTGATGTTGCAAATTATTTTTCATTTAGAAGCCTTCGACCCAGAAGTGTACAACGCCACCAAGGTGAAAAAAACTGCGCGTCCAGTCATTTAGTTTGTTGAAAATGTTTCAAACCTTGGCTTCAAAACATGATTTTTTACCGTAAATAAGGTGATTTAGAAACCCAAACTATAATAGTTACATTTTCCACATACCGATCTTGGAATAGTGACAAAATTATTATTTTCACAAAATTAACCTCATTTTAGACGATCTTTTGAGCCTGGCTATGTCAGGCTGAGTATTTAGTAGCTGACTTGCTTTCATATGGCATGCATATATTGTGCTCACGCTATGGTAAATGTTTTTGTAGCAAAAAATGGCTAAAGGCTGAAATTTATTTTAGCCAAATTATAAATGTTTAAAACCTGATATAAATGGCTGCAAAATGGACAGTTTTTTGGGGGTTTTTCATTTAGCTAATTTGACTAAAGATTTCATTTTTATTTTAGCCAAATGAGACTTCCAGTAGCCATTGTCAACTTGGCAAATGGTTAGAGTGGGCATAGCATATAGGCCTATACGTGATTGTACTTTAAGATTTTCGCGGCTTTTGATTTTCGTGATTGCCATGTTATCGGGATATTCGCAAAAATTAATAAAAACCATAATTATGATAATTAATCATCATCATAATTTTGCTTTTATAACATTAATATATCTGAATATTATTAATTTTTAAAATTTGTGTTATTGGGATTAGTAAATCAATGATGTTCACATAACAATAAAACCAGAAACGCGTTTGAAAGGATTTTAACAGTGTTTAAAAGCACATGTTTTCTGCATTTAAAACAGGCCCTATGTTGCCAATTTTTTTTTTTAATAACAAATTATATGATTTGGAAATCCAAACAAAAATACGTTTATTAACATTTTGTAGTAGATCACTTTGTTTCCATTCAGTCATTGTGAAGAAATTTCTTCTAACCTTGATTTAAATTGGCATTTTTAGGAGTTATTCTATCCACTGTTTTAATAAACAGTGGCTAGAATCTAATGCAGTGACACTTAACAAATATATATAAAAATAACAAGTATAGCTTTTAATTTTGCCTAATTAAAGGATATAAGGTGGTAGGTACAATACTTATAATTAAACAGAGTTTTACCATGGAGCTGTTAGCTAAATTGTTTTGCATGCTTACATCATGATTACATAACTAAAGTAGCATTTTAATACACAAGTACAATAATAAAATTCTTACATAGAGCAGGAAAATCTTCTAAATTAGGTCAAACACATTTTATCTTTTATGGTATAAAATTATATACTTATTCAAGTTCATTGATTCACTTTAGAAACAATTCTAGAAAGTATATAAGTATACAACAATTCAAGAAAATACAAATACAAACAAGTCTAAGAACGCTTTTGTTTATGATTTATGAATTTAAATTGTAGTAGACTATACAGTGTACAGTATTATATTTGCATTATTTGCATAATATTATCTTTGATTATCATAAATACAACTGTAATGTTAGATCTTTCTTGGAATATACAGATCAATAATATATTACTTTATTGTAATTTATAATAGGATAATAAGTAATATGATAAGTTTCTATGTTTCATATACTTGATCTTCAATATGTAATTAAAATTTAAACTCTAATTTCTCCCTCAGATTCTAAAACAATATGAGTAAAATATTCATAACAAAGTTTCTTACAAAAATTATCTGTAATGTTAAATAATTTCACAATCATGTGGTAAAATCCCACAGTAATAATTACTGTATAAATATAAGCATCCATACTATAATATTCCAGTCATGGTTATTTGAACTAGGTATCACGAGAATTAAGAAGACAATAACGGAAAACATGTTGATTTATCAGACTTCACTCTCTGGGGATATCCAGCTTGGTCTTGGTCTTATTTAACTTCCTGTCTTTATTATTTTATCGTAGAGCTAGCGATGTATGTTTCATAAGTGAGCCTTTTAAGCACTATGGCCACCTATAAAGTAATAATTCGGTGACCTTCTGCATATCTAAGACAATGTGTCCATTTCTAAATTGAGAGAAATTAATCAATCAAAAATTGTTTTGAAAAATGTATAATTTTCTGGCAGTAAAATGGGACCAGCTTGAAAAAATTAACTATAAAATACAAATTAAAAATACGCTATGGATTGAGGATTAGAACAGCAATATATTTTTTTTTTAATACTGATTATCATTGTGACCTGCTAACATTTGTACTCTGCAAACCGGTAGGCCGCCTCACCGCTTCCTAGGCACACCGAGTCGGATGAACACCAAGGCTCCAACACCCCCATCTTCACGATCGTTGATTGCTGGTGAGGGAAAAGATTATTTCACCGCAATTGCTGTTCTGCGAGAAATTTCAGCTGAAATTGACTACTTTTACTGCCAATTTTGTACATATTTGGGGGTTTCTTGTACAATCTAAACTTCCCCTGATGTACATTTTTATATCTGGTAACATTTTTCAAAAAGCAGTAGAATTTGCATGTAAAAGTGGTAGAAGGTAGGGAGGTCAAAGAGGTAGCCTACCGCCTAGATTGGTAGGATTGGCAGGTATGCAAAACATCTAGGCATAGCTCTGCAAGTTCACATGAATCATCGTGTCATGAACAATACATATATATTATCATGTGAAATAAAAAAATAACATTTGAAAATTATCTTTAACTGTCCAGTATATCATCTGTTTTGTTCCACCAGTCCTGCAAAACAATCTAGGCTTTTCCGTTCTGTCACTGGGCCTGAAATCATTTGTTGTGCCATGCCTATATATATAACTGAATCATTGTCATCATGTCGTTAACTACAAGAATAAATGGCTAGCTTGTCAACAAATAAAATTGGTAAGATGTGCCATTTATCTATTAGGAGTAATTATAACAGATAACTTGACTATACAGTATTATTAAAACTAACTGTAAACTATCATACTGCATTTGGGAGTGGAGCTTATTAAAAGCAGTGCTTATTCAAATATTTGTTATTGTACTTACTATCATTATTATGTAGTTTATTGGCTAGAAAATTGGCTTAGTTTTAAAAGGTTTAGTATGGTATACCTAAATCATCAAGTTTTATTTCTACTTTTTCTCCAAATAAATGTTGAATGACAGAACAGTTGAAAAGTCATCTAAGATATAGTCAGATATAAGATTAAGAAAGTTCTAAGATCTATCAATCTTGCAAATTTGATTTGTGGTTCATATTTCTGCTGTCAAATTTGATTACCAAGGGTATTATATTACGAGGGGTAGTGGACAGAATAAGGGGGTTTAAGGAAGCGAACTGTAGTAGCTTGGAGGCAAAACTCTGACAAATTCTTATCAATTGTTGACTCCTTAAGAATCAGACTTGTCAAGACACTTCCTTTTTGGCTCTTACTCTTTTCTAACGTGACATTAATTTATTGATAACATATGTCTTGTGTGATTCTATATTTGGTTATAAATTCAGTACATTGAACATTAGTTTAATAATATCATTTAAAAAAACCCAATTTATTTTCTAGAAAGAAGGAACAGAGTTAGTTGCATTAGGCCAACTTGTCATCAGTCACCAGATATATTTAGATTGATGTTTCCAACCATCTCTGTGGTGTTTCATATTATTATGATAACTATTTCATAACGTATCTAAAGTGTTTTCTGTGTTTCCCTGTTACAATCGTCCCTTGCTGCTCGATGTTTCCCTCTAGTTCACTATCAACTTCTTGTTTTACTCCATCTAGTTTTCTTCTACTTAACATAAAGCTCTTGTCTCATTTCTTCTTATTTCATTGATAGAGCCCCCTTATCTCAAGCGTCTTGCTCCTTATCTCCCTCTACTCACCATGACCCTCTTGTCTATTCCATGTTTTGTTTTACTTTACTGTAAACCACTTGGTTTGGTTTGTTTCACTTTATTTTCACTGACACCGTTTATTCTTTGCCTCCCTCTACCTCACCATAAGCCTCTTGTCTTACTCTGTGTCTCCTACTTCACCATCAGCCTCTTGTGTTATTCCATGTCTCTCTAGTTCACCATCAGCCTCTAGTCTTACTCCATGTTTCCTACTTCACTGTCAGCCACTTGCCTTACTCCATGTTTCCCTCTACTTCCTCATCAGCATCTAATCTTACTGTGTCTCCTATTTCACCATCAGCCTCTTGTGTTATTCCGTGTCTCTTTTCTCTAGTTCACCGTCAGCCTCTTGTGTTATTCCATGTCTCTCTCTAGTTCACCATCAGCCACTTGTCTTACTCCATGTTTCTTTCTACTTCCTCATCAGCATCTAATCTTACCCTGTGTCTCCTACTTCACCATCAACCTCTTGTGTTATTCCTTGTCTCTCTCTACCTCACCATCAGCCCCTTGTTTTACTCCATGTTTCTTTCTACTTCTTCATCAGCATCTAATCTTACTCTGTGTCTCCTACTTCACCATCAGCCTCTTGTGTTATTCCGTGTCTCTTTTCTCTAGTTCACCATCAGCCTCTTGTGTTATTCCATGTCTCTCTCTAGTTCACCATCAGCCACTTGTGTTATTCCATGTCTCTCTCTACCTCACCATCAGCCTCTTGTTTTACTCCATGTTTCTTTCTACTTCCTCATCAGCATCTAATCTTACTCTGTGTCTCCTACTTCACCATCAGCCTCTTGTGTTATTCCATGTCTCTCTAGTTCACCATCAGCCACTTGTGTTATTCCATGTCTCTCTCTAGTTACCCCTCTTGTTTTACTCAATTTTTCTTTCCACATCCTCATCAGCATCTAATCTTACTCTGTGTCTCCTACTTCACCATCAGGCTTTTGTGTTATTCCATGTCTCTCTCTAGTTCACCATCAGCCACTTAACTTACTCCATGTTTCCTTCTACTTCACAATAAACCTCTTGTCTTACTCTGTGTTTCCTACTTCACCTTCAGCCTCTTATGTTATGTTGCTTCTCTTTTCCAATTTCAATCACTGTCATTTTTCTTGTTCCATATTCCTCTTGATTTCACTAGTCACTTGTAGCGTCCCCTGTTTGTCTGTGCTTCACCATCAGCCTTTTGTCCTTTCCACACTCCAGTTTATTCCATCATCAGACTGTTTCTCCTCATTCCCTTTGTTCATCATCGGACAGTTATGTTGTTCCTCCTTCGCCATCAGCCAGCTGTATTATATTGTTCCCATGTTTCTTTTTTCTTATACCCGATTCACACATACAAAAATCTTACCAAATGTAACAAAATGTAACAAAATGTAACAAATTGTTACATTGTTAGCACGTGTGAATGCAACATCCTGTGAAAATCTCGGAGAATCTTGGAAAATCTCGGAATCTTTACCAGCCTCGCAGAGGCTGGTAAAGATT
>JAOTQE010086998.1:0-15102 GCA_025631205.1 Nesometra sesokonis
GTTGTTCTCATGTTTTACTGTCATGGCCAAATGAGTTTCCCCTTTGAGGGATAATAAAGTTTTATTGAATTGAATTGGTTTTATGTATTAGTTAATTTTATGTTGTTCTGTAAAGAAAATGAACAAAATATGTGATTTAATGTTGGGACCAAATTCATTCTCTAGCAATTGCCCATCCATAAAAAAATCGTTAATATTAATGAACTCATTTAAATTTTAACAATCCAAAATTTTCAACTTATTTGATGTCAGAATAAATGTAAAACTTAAACCAGTTTCCTAACAATCGTTGTGAAAATATTTAGTTTTCAAGATCCAAGCACCCATTTCATATAACTGCTTTTGAAATTCATGTTTGACAGGAAACAGGCATTATTTGATTTAAATATTGTAAAACAATTTATTTTGACAATTTGATACAATAATGAATTAGGCTACACATTAATTTTTTTATTTCAGTCTATACAATAATATATTTTTTTTTTGTATTTTCGAATGCATTTCTCTTTTCAAATTAAGAAAAAAATCTTGGTCATGTAACACATCGAAAGTTTCCATTTATATGTGTATTAATATTATACTGGTTTGAAGTTAATGGTCATTTTAATGTTAAAAAATAATATAATACACATTTGGTTTAATAAGAACCAGTATTGCAGGGATGTAATTATGCAGGGCGGAGGTGGGCAGGGCCGCCCACCCTAAAATTGTTCCACCCACCCTAAAGCTTATTTTAAGGCCTTCCACCCAGCTTAAATTCAACCTGCCATCCACCCTAAGCCTCTGAAAAAGGTAAAAATACAGTTTTTAGTCGTCATGTCACCCAGCCTTACACTTCTGCTGGCCCACCCTTGGATTTTTCTAGCTACATCCCTGGTATTGTACTATAGGCCTATAGTACAATTGCTATATAAGGGGTCTATTATGTGACTGGCTGGTTCAAGGAGGAAATCATGTATATTCAGTAAAAGCTTGGCTTGGTATTTTATTTTGTTACCTGATGGAACTTCAGATTATATTACATCTAATGACATTAATGTCGACATGTAGTTGATGTAAACCTTTTGAAAACAGTACTATGGTCATTAGCAACTTGGCAAATGGTTAGAGTGCTCCCTTCGCCAAGTTGCTAAAGACCACTGGAATTTTCATTTGGCTAAAATAAAAATGACCTCCTTCACCGAATTGGCTAAATAAAAATTAAAAAAAACTGATCATCAGCCATTATTATCAATTTTAAAAATTTGGCTAAAGAATTTATAATTTGGCTAAAAAAAATCGGCAACCTTTGGCCATTTTTACTAAGAAAATATGACCCTAGTGTGAGCATAGACAGTAGGCCTGGCGGATCCAGTGGAGCTAGAAAGAGGGGGCCCGATACCAGTTAAATTGGACAAGCTCAGTATGAGGTTTTAACAGGAAAATGATAACAATAGGCATGGGTCCAATGCCCGGGAAAAGTTTCCCTACAAATGCTCTCTGGTGCACGTTTAGTGCTAAAAAATTGTGCAAAAAATATATATTTTTTGGTTTCAAAAGGTGACCCGGGTCCGTTTGCACCTCCCCCCCCCCCCTTGGACCCTTGGATCTACACCTGGTCTATGGGATGAGCTTGATTTTTTTTTGGTTTTAATAAAATAAAAAAATCATTTGAATTTGTTAAAGCCTCAGTTTGTTATTCTGCTCTTAGTTTGTTTAGCAATGTACTTATAAAGTATGTTCTTTTAAGAAAAGATGTGTAAGCTTACTGGGCTGAACAACATAATTCCACATTGTTAGCAGCCTCTTTCATTGCCTACCAGTCCGATATTGTCATGGGACTCTTAAACATCTAGAAAGGATTACTATAAAATGTTCTTAAAACATTCTAGGATGAATATGAGTAGTAAAGTATTCTTCGCACATCCCAGCTGTTAAACATCAAATTATTTCTTTGCTTAAAGGGAAATTAAAAATGTTCACATTAGTTTGTTTGCTCATGTGCCTATGTCTATAGGCAAAATACATGCTGGTGTTAATAACATGCATTTGTATTTGCTTTATTGTTACATTTTTAAGTAGGCCTGCATTTGAGGCATGGGTAATTCCATGTCAAATCAACCAAGAATTTACCTCAAGACCTAATTTAAATATGTAATTAGGCACCGAAACTGGAATTTCGCGTAAATTTCACACTACTGTAAAATGCTTCTAACTCAAAAACTAATAGAGCGTCCATCTTCAAACTTTCAGGATATCTTCTTTATACCATGATACATGCCTCACAAAAGTTTGAAGGAAATTAAAAGTGATATTTTTTTTATTCAACTTCGAACATTATATTTTAAAATTCCTGTTAAAAATTCATGTTATATAGCATAAAGTTATAATTAATTTTATAGAGCTTTTGTAGCTTTAAAATGAGACCAGACTCATCTTCATTGGTTTTGTAATTACTGAGATATGGTTATTTAAATGTGCGAGGTATTGCTAATTAGCAAAAAGTTCATCAACGTCTATCTCACTAATTAGTGGGCCGAAACCAAACATTTTTCAGTTCTGGCCGTTTTATATGGTGGCAAACCAAAGTCCAAAATTTGAAAAAAAATCCAAGAGATTGAGGAAAATTCTTGGTTGATTTTACATGGAATTACCCGCATTTCATGCCAATTGTCGCAAAATTGAAAATACAGTTAATACTGAAACCATATTACACTTGTTGTAAGCTTGTAAACAAATTAAATAAAAATGTAAGCTTGTAAACAAATTAAATAAAAATCAAGAAGCTACTAATTGTCAGAAACAAGGTTAGGACACAAGGGATTCTCGCTACACCGCCGTGGCGCCGTACATTGCGAAGCCGTGTCGTTGGAAAACCCACGTGTGTCAATTTCTTCCAGCGTTCTAGCCTCGCCGCTGGGGCGAACGAGAAAAATCGTGTTTGCACACGACTGTTTTACCTAAAATTAAGCCTGGCAAGTTTTACTTACTTGCTATATATCTTTCCCGAAAATTCAACCACAAATAATAGTCTTAATTTATAAAGAAATTTGACAATTTCGTCATCCCCACCTCTGCAGAGACAGTAGACGGCGGATTTCGGCGGCAAACTGGCCTAGCCTAGGGTAGTCGCCAAACGATTGATGATTACTACAAATGGTAGTCGCCCATGGGCCTAGCAAATTTTAGGCACTATTTGCAACCGTTAATTACTATCCCTAGGCCGATTAAACTATATGTGAAATTGTAGTGTAAACTTTCAATTTGGTCCCGTCACCCGTCAGTAAACAATCAGGCAAGTTCACGCGAATCTAGACTTTTCCAGTAAGCCCCACCCCTCTACATCATGCAGAACCAATAGGAGATTGATAAATATGGGTGATTGATCCAATCCGCCCAACCATGTGGCTAGGGACCTGAGTGTTACGTTTGTGACGAAAGGATCGTAGAGGGCGAGTTTATTCTAGGGAGAGTTTGCTACTACTGTACATACATTTTCAAATAAATTTAATATTACAAATCAAAATTTGATAAAGATGAATTGTAACATTTTAATTATCTACAATTAATAATATTTCGTACATATTTTCTTCAGTGATTTCCGTTGTTTTCTGAAGAAGGAAAAATACGCTTCGCAATTGCCAAATTTCTCCCTTTCTCTATGGTATCATCCAAAGATTTAAGAGTATTCAGCACGCTAGCGATCGTCGTCACGCAATTTTCTTCCTGTTTGGGAACCATTAAAAAAAACATGCCGCACTAAAAAAAACTCGAGTGAAGATGCAAATGCGGCATGCCTTTGTGATCGCCACTTATCAGCACGTACTTTTCCAGGGTCCTATAATCGTCTCGCAGTTGCTACGGTACTATACTGAAAGCACATTCCAATGGAGCCTTTTTGGGGCTATTACAATACTGTATACAGTCGCGCAAGTAGATATGTCGCACTAGGTGCGACCTATTTAATTTTCTTGTCGCAATTACGAAAATAAGGTCACAAATGCGACCATTTACCCGCTAATTTGCAGCCCTGATCCCACATGCAAAAATGAAGCGTATGGAAAGAAGCATGTGACATCACGTAACTACAGCCATCTAGTCTTTCAATTACGAGATAGAGACCATATTCATCCAACTCATAGGAAATTACAGTTTCTTTAAATTAATAAAATAAATGAATAGTAATTTAAAGTATTCTGATAATAATAATAATTTGTAGTGGCGCTGTAGGTTGGTGGTTAACGTGCTTGCCTACCAATCCCGAGGTCTTGGGTTCAATCCTGACCAAGCGCTAGGATTATTCTCACGAAAACAAATCCACTGCCTAAGCCTCGTAATGAGTCTTAGTTTATAAGCATGGTATAGTTTATCCATCCTATAATAGGCGTTTATTGCTGTTGTATGAGGATGAAATAAAAAAAAAAAAGCTATATTAGTTACGATAGCGATTCATGTTAGTAGCCAGTACTCTCAGTCTTCACTGCCTTGTTTAATAAAAATAAAAAAAAAAATGTAACCCATGGTAGGAAAAATACTGTAGGCCTCCAAAAGAGTCCAATAACTTCTTGCTTTTTTTAATCAAAAATAATATGCATCCATGTTAATTAAAAATAAAATTCAGTTACATGGTATTGATTTTGGCAAATTTTTGGAGTATGGACCTTTTAATCTTGATATGTTGTCGTCATCAACTTACAAATTTACCACAAATATGCAATGTTAAGGATATGTTGTCATGTTGAAAATGAGAAACAAAAATTTCAAATAAATTTTTGCCAAGCAACTTGAATAGAAATTATGAGTGTTAAAAAATATTCCCCACCAAATTTATCCCACCGAATGCTAAAAATCATAAAAAATACCTTTTTTTTTCATATAAACCGAGACAGTAGTCTCGGGTATAAAAGACACATTATTTTCAATCATCTAATTTCTGTTCGAATGAAGTTTGTAAATTAATGATTTAATAAAAAGTTAATTTTCAAATTTAATTTAAAGTTTGTTTGGAAATACCCGTATTTATATCTTTGATTTCTGCATTGTCTTTTTTTTATTCACAGTATGTAACTGTAATGAACATACCAAAAAATGCCATTTTGATCCCGCTGTATATGAGCAGACTGGTGGAGCCAGTGGAGGCGTGTGTGATGATTGTCTTGACAACACCATGGGTAGAAACTGTGAACAGTGTCTTCCATTCTACTACATGGATCCAACAAAGGACATCAGAGATCGTAATATCTGTGTTCGTAAGTAAATTTTGTGTTTGATTTGATTTATTCAGTTTAGTGAAACACCAATTATAAACCCACAGAAGTTCCAAGCAGACTTATTTGCAATGGGGTTCTTCTGGGGGTGATGGGCAGTACACTTGAAGACAATGCACTACACTTCTAATGCACCTATAGAGAGTCAGGACTTGAATTTGGGCTTTGTAGGGGAAAGGTCATTGATTTTAAGGGGTACAACAGGGCACCTAAGGCCATTTTGTTCAAATTGTATCTTTATGTATTACTTCAAATAAGGTGCACCAAGGCTCAAGTGGCCTTAATGATGGTCAAATTATGATGGCACTGAGGCCAAATGAGAGGGCACCGGCAGCAAATTGCCTTTGTGCCTAGGTTAAATTCGAGGCCTGGAGAGTGGCATTTTGCTCAGTTGATGGAAATCAATGTGTTATACACTGAACCATGACTCCCTGGTCCATGGTTTGATTGAACAACACACCACTGACTCTCCTTTTGTTTCGGCTGGAGAGTCGAAATACAAGTGCTAGTGCACCATCTTTCGGATGAGACATTGAGCTGTTGGCCCCGTCAACTACAATGTGGTTCATTTGCATGTTAAAGAACAAAGTGCACTCTTTGAAAAATAGTAGAGGATTTTGTCCTTGTGCAACTGCCAAATAACCACCAGAAAGACCTCACTAGAAATAAGTCTGCTTCAGTGTTTTGCTTTATATATTCTTGGTGTTAGTTATACAATCAAGAACAAAAAAATCAAGTACACTGTATTCTTATTCATTGATTGTGGTGCAGTTGTTTTTTTTTTGGCATTTGCCATAAATAAGCTTTTCATGTTTAAAACTTGTATAAAGCGATATAAATACACTTGAGTCTAAAGTGCAATAAACAACACACATAACATAACACATCAGAAAATGGTGATTGTAGACAAGCTAGTGGCTAATGACATGTTTAGTAAAATGAATGTTTAGAATGTAGTGCCTAAAAGAAATCGTCAAACTTCAACTGAAAACAAAAATCATAGGCATAAAATGCATTCTGCTACCAGCTGTCTGCCATCTGAAGCTGATTAAACAACTGCTGTTACACCCTACTGGAATTCAAGAAGTCATACACAAACGTAAAAGCCAGTAAGTACTGTCTTCTGACGCACCAAGGATAACCCACAAAACTATTTCTAGTGTTATTAGTCTTGTGGTGTAGACCTGAGCATAACGCACGGTTAGGAGCATGTCAAAATTCTACTCGGCAGTTGATGTCTACAAAGGGGGATGCTGGGCTCTCAAGTCTCCAGGATTAGCTTGGAGTCTCCAGGAATTCGTGTCATCTCCTCCTCCTTTTGTTTCCAGGAATTTAAATTTTTCTTGATAATCTCCATGATTTTTGATAAATTAGCAATAAAATTATTAAAAATAGTATTTATTTAAAAGTCAAGCAGTCCTTAAAATGCGCAAAATATGGGAAATAATTTGTTTTCATTGCAAGTCAAAATCTGATCATCTCTCTGTGCCAGATAAAAAAAAATAGCATTTTTCATGTTGGACACTAGATGGTATTTTGAAGATTTGTCAATATTTGTACCAGATGTAAGAGCAAATGCCTTTTTATTGGCAATAATCAAAGCATTTTTGTTCATTTAACTTCACTTTTAGATGCCCATATAGTACCCCAAAACAGTTATGAACACTGGCTGACAAAATCTCTAGGATTTCTGATTTTCCAAATTGTGAGCTCTTGGGATGCATGCTGAACATTTTAAAAATATAGTAGATGGCTATCCATTCTTTAAAGGGCAGGTTCACACAAAAACTTACTATAACTTTATGTTGTAATCATAAAGAGATTATGTAGCCCTATTTGAAAATTTTAAAGATTTTTTTCCCTTTGAATCTCATGAATTAAAAAATGTATATAAACATAAATGCTATAGATTTCATCCCTATTCTTTATGTTTTGCAAACAAAATAGCAAAGTGGGTATTTTTTTTTTATTAAATAAAAATGACTACTTTACACAATATAAAAAAAATCAGAAACAATTTTGTTTAAAACATACAATAATAGTACATTTCTATATATTTTTAGAATGGCCGTTGATTTTTTCACGATTTACTTAAAATACCCCTCTTTCAGACAATTTGTATGTAAAGGAGTAGTAATTCTATCTTGTAATTTGAACTATCCCCCACTTAGCAATTTTCATCTTTTTCACCAATAATTATGACAGGTAAAATGAATTGTAAAAATTCAGTAACAGGGCTGAATATACTTTTTATGATAAACTAAAACATATAAGGAAGATAATTTTTTTGGGTGAACCAGCCCTTTAATGCCATCTGAAATTAAGTTCCGCTTAAAGTTGGAATTATATTTAGTGTACCCCAGTGGCATATCTAGACGGGTGCTTAACAGTAGGGTGCTTCAGAGGTATAGAAAAAATGTGTATATAAATATAAAGATTGAACATTGAGCACCACCTTCAGATGAAATTAGCCTGCTTTCATTAATATTATTAGTATTACACAGGAAAGGTATAGGCCTATATTATATTGAGGCTTGGCTAGGCTTGGCTGTGGGATCTGATAAGGGGTTCTGCATATAGTCCCAAGTTGAACCTCATTAAAATTCCTAAATACGGGCCTGGGGTTTGATTTTTGTGGTGTAAATTTTGTAAAAATAAGTTCTTGTTTAACTTTAAAATGTAAAGTTTAAATTTAGAATATTTAGTATCAAGTACATTAAACATAAGGAAACTTTATAAATTGTTTCAACAAAAGCACTATATGTAAATGTCAATTTCATTTAATCTGTGTTAACAGCTTGGCTGATAACCAAAGGCTATTTCAATTCCAGATCAAAGCATATTTTTTATGAAACCTAACACCAAAAATAACATTAATTTTATCATGAAATTCAACTATGTAGTTGTACACTTGGGATCGACACCAAGCAACAACAACAAAAATAATCTAACCTCTATCACCAGTCACACATGTCGCCCTCGATCTATTGAACTTTGACCTTGATCGGAGCTTGTAGACAGACCAGATCAGCTGGAGTTTATATTTAATTTGCGGTTTTATCCCCCTACTGTTCTCCCAGTCACTCTTGTAGTGACTTATATCAGAGTTTTGTCAAAATCTCAGCTCTGTTTCAGTAGAGCGTGGTAGAGAATTACAATTAAATCATAACAAATAAAACCAAATAAAAAAATGTTAATACTTGTTAAGCGTCACCGCCCTCCCCTGAATTTTTAACTACTTTTGATATTTTTAATGACAAAAATATTCAAAATACTAAATTAGGGTATGTATTAAAATGTATAGTTTTTAAATTTGAGTTCTAAATTTTCTTATTTTTGTCATTATATATTTCTCATTTTGTTTGAAAATCATAAAACAGTGTTTTGGTCAATATAATTCATTTAGTCCAATGGTTAAAATGGTGTAAATCTATTGCCGCTTAAATGTATACTGTAATAAGAACAACAAATAAAACCAACCTTCCTCCTCTGAAGTTTATTCATGAGTTGATGCTTAACATTTATAGTTTTTATTTGATCTAAAAATAAAAAATTAATACATTTTTTTCTCACAACTGAACTCTCTCAATTTATGCATGATTTAATAATGTGAATAAATGTAAGTTTTATTTATAGTATTTATAGTTAAAAACTCTACATGGGTTCATGGCTGGTTGTAGTGGATACACATGTGCTATAAAAATCTTATATTATTTTTATTCATGCCTAATTAACAATTAGAAGCTAATCTGTAAGAATTAAAAATAAAACTAATAATATTATTTATTATTTACTTATTTAAATTAAACATTTACAGCCATGACTTTCCACCAGCACTGAAGTTGACATGTTCTCACATTCAATGTTCAATATATTCCTCCCTTAAGGTTTACTTCATGTCCCACTGCCCGAAACAGGTGCTAGGTTCTGTCCACAACAGGGAATGTGTTGACCAGTAAACCAAGATAACCTCCTACTCATCTCAAAATATGGAATGGTTTCTTTTATGTTCACAGGAGTCATTTGTATACATTGGACTTGCGGTTTATAGTCCTTATCATAGAAGGCTTGTTCCATCACCATACCTGCCAACCCTACCGCTTTTTCAACCTCCTACTGCCTACCGCTTTTGAATGGAATTCCTACCGCTTTTTGAAATGTAAGACCAAAATAAAAATGTACACAATGAAAATGTCAAAGACACTAATTGGTACTAGAAGTAAGCATTTTTAGCGTAAATTTCCCCAAATCGGAATTTGGGGCAAAACGACCTTTTTTGTTTTTTTTTGCTTTTCAAAGAAAAATCCGGTAAAGCGAGGGCACTGGTGCACTTGCTTCACACAGCCTACCGCTTTCGAGAGTACAAATGTTGGCAGGTATGCATCACCAATACCAGGTGCAAGTAGGCCTTAAACCCATGCAGTTGTTTTGCTATGGTTTGTTGTTTTCCTGCTTTAACTACTCAGCCATATTAACCTGACAGAAAAATAATGTTTTATTTTAATACTTCTTTCCCAGCCTGTGACTGTGATCCAAATGGCTCTGAGATGGGTGGAGAATGTGAGAGCAGGACAGATCCGATGATGAATCTTGAGGCTGGCCGATGTTTGTGTAAACGCTATGTGACCAGTCAGCGATGCGATGCATGCATGAATGGTTACTGGAACATGAGGGTGGACAATCCGGAAGGTTGTGAAGGTAGGGATAAATAAATGCACCTTTGTGTTGCCGAAGCCCAAATGCTACAAAACCAGGGTTCGGATTTTTCTTTACGTTTGTATCCCATCTTTTTGACTACAACATGGTTTAGTCTGAAAAAACATGCATAAAGTTATCACAAAATAAAGCTTAAAGCCTGTTTTCTTGTCGACTGTTAATCCCAAAAACACTCATTTGAATCGACTGGTTTGAATCGTTTTTGATCATTATTATTGAAAAATGACGTTTTTCATAACAGTTGACATGAAAAGGGGTCACTTTCGACGTTAAAAAAAGTTTGACAATTTGGATCGTCAAAGTTAAATCAAGTTCAACTTTGACAATTAGGATCATTAAATTTGGGTGCTCGTGAGGCAACATTGCCCGTGGCAAGAATTTACATGTTTTGGGCCTAGAAATAAATCACACATTTTGTTTATTACATTTTCGGGAGTTGTAACTTGCTTCAAAACATAAAATATACAATTATCTAACTAGTATATAAAAATTGCAGTTGAAAAGTTCTTTAAATTTGTTTTATTGCGATTTTAATTTGAAGGTACACAAATTGCATTGCGCACAGCATAGTAAATAGCAGAAATATAGCGGTCCAGCGTGATTTGAATTTTATCGTTAATTTTTTTACTTTTTTGTAACGATTCAAAACACTTTTTCAAATCGGCGATTTTGGAATAACAATCGACAGGTAAACAGGCTTTAGGAATAAAATAAAATCAAACGAGAGAAATTACAGTACTGTGGCATTAAAAAAATCACAACCAACACATATTGCAAGCACAACTGTTTCTTTTTATGCCTTACGTATTTCACGCAAGTTTAGCTCTATCAAGTTTTCCGTACATGCTGTCTGCTGTATGCTACATCATTTTCATGGTGGGAGCTACTTTTCACTGAAACCTATATATTGAAGCAAAATAGCAGGCTAGCAATGCAGTAGCTTTTTGCTGCCAATTACCCACTTAATCTCTTTAGTGAAGCAAGGTAAAGTGTATTGCCTAAGAACACAAATAGTCGAAATAACATGATCGATTGGAGTATTTACAGCAACTGCTGCTAAAATTGTAGCTTAAAAGGTCGGATTTGCCTATTGTTAGGACAATCCCTATTGTCGGGCATTGCATTATGTCATTTTCTATAAAGTTACAAATGGTAAAGAATATTAATAATTTATTTTATTTTTATCTGATTATAGCCTGTTCTTGCAATACACTCGGTACCGTCGGTAATGAAGGTTGCGACAAACAGACTGGAAACTGCGTGTGCAAGCGTTACGTCAGAGGTAGAAGTTGCGATGAGTGCCATGACAACTACTATGGTTTGAGTGATGACCTACAAGGCTGCCAGGCCTGTGACTGCAACCCAGGGGGATCGTATAGCAATGTTTGTGACAAGCAGACAGGGCAGTGTCCGTGTAGGCCTAACATCTTTGGACGACAATGTGATGCTGTTGAGCCAGGCTACTTTATCACGCATGTGGATTATTTAGTGTATGAGGCTGAGAATTCCCAACTGTCTGGTGTCATTGTGAGTTTTATCATAAAATTTGGTTGATTCACAATGTAGTTGTATGTAGTATGTAGTTCGAACCCATGCAGTTGTTATTGCTATGGTTCACGGTTCTCTGCCTTAACCGCTCGGTCATACAACTCGCACAATGCGGTGCGCCACCTATCAGTTGCCACGGACAGGTCGATTTCCAACTTCTGGGTCGACATCATGGCTGCATTTTTAAGTGTAGCAGTGTGAATAGCATTCTGATGCTTCACAAATTAAAACCATGGCAAAAATGAAGGAAGAATTTAACGAAAATGGTCTAAAGGTGTGTTGTTTACTTAGACTGTAAAGAAGAAACCTAATCACAATATGCAGGCTCTGAAACTCGTAGACACAGGTTGCAGTTCAGCTCAGCCTTTTGATGTCAACCTTTTCCCATGAAGCACTGTGGATTTCAGCTTCTACGCTGCAACCAATAGGTACCGCATCGTATTGTGAATCCACTGAACTAAACACATTTTGACCCAATAAATTTGCTATATAATATATGCCGTGTTTGCCCAGGATCACAATAAATATTATCCAGTAAAAGTGCTGTTGAAATGGATTTTTAACCTATTATTATTTTCCGATAATTATCCCATTCTACTCCGATAATTATCCGTTAATTGACCTAATTGCGATAATTTTTTTACCTTATTCCTGTTTGTTGATTATTTAAACCAAAATTCACTGGAGGTTAGTGGACTCACAATGCATTATGGCCTATACTGAGTTTGTGCAGTTGCATTTTTTAAATTGATTTGGTTGGATAATATTTAACAGATAATCCAAAAAATCCTGTGGAAACATGACTGTAAATGTTTAATACCTACAATGACCTGATGGGTTGATAGGAACTATCATCTTTTGGAATGAATGTTACCAATCTCTACCAAACAAGCAAATTTACTGATATGTAGAAGCGTGATTCGGGCAAGAGTTTATAAAATGATGGTTGGCGGTACAAATTTTTGGTTGCCCAGGTTGTTGAAAAAGTAATTTTGCTAGCCTTAATTTGTTTACATTTTTTCTAATTTATTTAGGGAGTAGTTGAAGACCGTGTAAGACCGATAGGTGTTACTATAAGTTGGACAGGATCTGGATTTGTACGAGTTGGTGAGGGCAGCATAATGGAGTTTACCATAGATAATATTCCATACTCAGGAAATTATGAGTTGATCATACGATATGAACCACTAGTAAGTGTAGGCTTTTTTCTATAGATATTATGCCTAAGCATTTTAAGCCTGTTTTCCTGCCGATCGTTATTCCAAAATTGCTGATTTGAAACGGCGTTTTGAATCGTTATAAAAAAGTTTAAAAAATTAACGATAAAATTTAAATCATGCTGGACTGCTATATTTCTGCTCTGTGCGCAACAAAATTCGTATTTCTTCGCGACGAAGAAATACGAATTTAATGAACTTTTCAACTGCAATTTGTATATACAGTATTAGTTAGATAATAATTTATTTTATGTTTTGAAGGAAGTTACAACTCCTAAAATTAAATAAATAAACAAAATGTCCGAAGAGTCCACTAATCAACTTCAAGTAAGAAAGTATAATGCATACTCCAAGCAATGAGACACACGATGGCGTGTATTTCATTGTTTGGAGAATGCATTATAGTTTCTAAACAAAATGTGTGATTTATTTTTAGGCCCAAATCATGTAAATTCTTACCCGGGCAATGTTGCCTTCAGAGCACCGAAATTTAACAATCCAAATCATCAGAGTCGAACTTGGTTTAACTTTGATGATTCAAATCGTTAACTTTTGTTGGCATCGAGACTAACGCCGCGAGTGACCCCCTTTTCCTGTCAATTGTTATGAAAATCATTATTTTTAAAAATCAACGATCAAAATCACCTTTTCAAATTGCTGTTTTGGGATTAACGATCGACAGAAAAGCAGGCTTTACTTGCTTGATTCCCTTGAAGATTGCATTCAGTGTAAAGTATTCTGTGATACATTGCCTGTTTCCAGAGAAATTAAGGCGAATAAAAACTGTTTGTAAGTCCCTCTTAGTGGTTAAGTTGTATTGCTCAAACGGTGTAAATTTCAGTGCGTGGGTCAGTCCGTGCTTCAGCAAGCCCGTTCTTATATAAATTAACTAACCTAACTGAAACAACAGAATCAGACAATCTGTATCACAAAAATACAACTCACAAAAAAATGTAACTTTTCTCAAATTAATCCTTGGTTGCTAAAATTTAACTTTGTACCTACGGCCTTGAGTTCTTGATTCATAACATCCAATTCAAACCTCAAATTGTTTTAAAAACTTGAATCGTATCTGCTCTATATATCTATGCTGTGAGGTAAATATGTTTTCTACTCTGGCAAAATGAAACATAAAGTCACAGATCTCCTTTGGCTCAGCCAACCTATTGAAGTACTATTTAACTTGAAAATCTTTTTCTTGATGAAAATAGGCGTTTGCACTTTTGTTTAGTCTACAGCTATTTAATAAGCAAGATCAAGTTTCATCTTGCGTGAATTCAATCAATACATGTTAAAGCAAGGTGTCGTAATTTTTTTTATATAACACAAGCTTTAAATAGCGATTTAGAACCTCACTCCAGTACTTTTCCAAGACCTTATAGACGGCGCCAATCTCTAAGCCTCATAATGTGACTTGGTTTGCAAAGTATGGAATGTGAAAACAAAAATAGTTGTGAGTGGTAGTTACCTCAGTTGGTTTAGCTGGTTGTAATCACTGTACTGTGAGCTGAACCATGAAGACTCGCTGGTAGGATCGAACACGACTCCACTCTCGTTGTGTTTGGGCTAGAGGGTCGAAATACAAGTTAATATCGCATGGTCTTTTGAATGAAATGATAAGCCGTTGGTCCCATGTACAACATGACTTGTGTGCATGTTAAAGAATGCAGAATATGTAGCAGAGCCAAGCCAAATGAGACAAAAGTCGCAAATGCTAGTTTTCCATAATAGGCAGAAATTTAAAAATGATCATTTTTTCAAATTTTATTTTATTTAAAAAGTATACAGTTCATACATTCAACTTTCATATTATACCTTAACAATTTTCAGATATATGATCAAAAATATGTTAAAAAATGCAATTTAGAATGACCTTGCTTAGTCAATGTATACTGATAAACAATTTTTAAATGCAGTTTTCTCAAAACTTACATTTTAAATGTTCGAACTTCAGTTGTTCATAACTTCGCAAGGAAACATCGTATGAAACTGATTTTTTTTGCATGTTAAAAATAATTTTTAGTTTTATAATCCATCAAAAACTCAATTTTCAATTTTCCGACTTATGTTTTATTTGGCTTGGCTCTGCCACATTTGGGAAAATAGTAGCGGACTGTGTTCCAGTGTACTGCCCAATAACCACCAGGAGGAAATGGAAATAAATCATTAGAATTTTGTGGGTTATCCTTGGTGTCTCTCCAAATAAATAGTTAAACCAAAAGTGTTAAAGATGTATTGTCACTTGAAAAATGACAAAAATTAGATTTTGAAAATAACTTGCTTATCTTGAAGAAATATATAAGTTATGACGATGACACTAGAAATTAGGTTATTTTAAAATTATTTACCCCCAATATTGTAACGTTATATGCTAA
>JAOTQE010087009.1:0-15099 GCA_025631205.1 Nesometra sesokonis
GTTGCGCCCCCTTTAAAATACGGCCCCAGAGCACCAAGATAGGGGAAGAGAACTTTTTTTCTTTTTTATTTATTTATTTTTTTTTTTTTTGCTCGTCAGGAAAAACCTAAGAACCACGCCCACCCGGAATTTAGAAGTGCGCCCCCACCCCCTTTCGGCGGATCCTGGATCCGCCCCTGATAGTAATGGTATACTGGCAGTGGTTTGACATTGGTACTAGCATGAAACAGGTCATTAATATTAGTAACAAGATCAGTGTTACGTTGGTATGGTGCAGTGGTTTAACTTTGGTATAGCATGAACCAGGTCCATGGTCTTAGTACCAAGATCACTCTTCGTTGGTATTGGTATTAACAGTGACTTAACATTGGTACTAACATGAACAGTTTCGTAATGTTAGTACCAAGATCACTGTTATGTTGGTATTGGTATTAACAGTTGTTTAACATGGGTATTAGCACAAACCCTACGGTATTAGTACCAAGAAGAGTTTTAGGTCTGTATTGGTACAATGGTGTAACTTTGGTATAGCATGAACCAGGTCCATGGTATTAGTACCAAGATCACTGTTACGTTGGCATTGGTATTAACAGTGGCTTAACATTGGTACTAGCATGAAAAAATCTATGGTATTAGTACCAAGATCAGTGTTACCGTGGTATTGGTACAGTGGTGTAACTTTGGTACGGTATAGCATGAACCAGGTCCATGATATTAGTACCAAGATCACTCTTTCGTTGGTATTGGTATTGGTATTAACGGTGGTTTAATATTGGTACTAGCATGAAACAGGTCCATGCTATAGTACCAATATTACTGTTACCTTGGTATTGGTACAGTGATGTAACTGTGGTACTAGTACGAACCAGGTCCATGGTATTATATATTACCAAGATCACTGGTTGTACGTTGGTATTGGTATTAACAATGGTTTAACATTTGAATTAGCATTAATCAGGTCTATGGTATTAGAACCAAGATCATTGGTGGTACGTTGGTATTGGTATTAACGGTAGCTTGGCATTGGTACTAGCATGATACAGGTTAGAAATATAGATCGTTAGTATTGGAACAGTGGTTTAACACTGGTATTAGCATGAACCATGTCAATGGTAATATTACCAAGATCAGTGTTACGTTGGTATAGGTAGAGTGGTGTAACTTTGGTATAGAATGAACCAGGTGGTCCATGGTTTTAGTACCAAGATTATTCTTTCCTTGGTATTGGTATTAACGGGTTTTTAACAGTTATATTAACATAAAACATTTTCATGCAATATAACAAGATCACTGTTACGTCGGTATTACTGTGGTGGAACTTTGGTATTAGCACGAATCAAGTTGTTGTATTAGTACAAAGTTCCGTGTTATCTTATGTATTGGTACAGTAGTGTAACTTTAGTATTAGTACCAAGATCAGTGTTACGTTGGAATTGATAACTGCCAGTTGTGGCACATTTAAATTAGCGCGAACCAAACCATGGTATTAGTAAGATTACTGATAGGTTGGCATTAATATTAAAAGTGGTTTAACATTGGTACTAGCATGAAACAGGTCTATGGTATTAGTACCAAGCTCAAATATGTTGGTATTGGCATAGTGGTGTAACTAATTTATATTAGCACAAACCGGGTCCATGGTATTAGTACCAGAATCAATTTATTTGGTATCCTAAGTGTTGTGACATTAGTATTGATAGTAGGACTGGTGTACTAACATCGACATTTACTTTACTGGTGATGCCATCTATCGCTGAAAAAACATGGTGATGGTACGAATACTGTATTGCTGTGTGCATCTTTGTTATTGGCATTATGATACAAACTGTACTGTATGATTAACATCGGTATTGGTACAGTATTACGGATACTTTATTGCGGTGTGTATTACCATTGGTATTGGTACAGTATAATTACGGATACTTTAATGCGGTGTGTATTACCATTGGTATTGGTACAGTATTACGGATACTTTATTGTGGTGTGTATTACCATTGGTATTTGTACAGTATTACGGATACTTTATTGCGGTGTGTATTACCATTGGTACAGTATTACGGATACTTTATTGCGGTGTGTATTACCATTGGTATTGGTACAGTATTACGAATTCTGTATTGCTGTATGTTTTACCACTGGTATTTGATAATTATATGCCGCTATTGCTGTGTGTATTTTGAGTTGATACAATTTTCTTCACTTACTAGTGTGTTGCCTGAGCACTGGCATGTCCATATAAGCTATGGACGTCGTAATGGTCTCCCCAGGTCTGTTTTGAATCCATACAAAGCGTTTTAGCGAATAGCTTAGACCCATACTTCAAGTCTACATAAATAATAAACATATTATTGAATTATGAGTTAATTAATAGTGAAAATAGTGATTTGATAATTATGGTAATGATGATGATTATTAAGATGGCGTGATCATAACGGTTTTGATGATAGTAGGGAATGTGATGCTGAAGTCGATAAGTAAACTGACGATAAGTATGATATCATCAACCATTGTCATTGATAATGACAAATGACAATGGTTGATGATATAGGTAACGATATGATGATGCAACTACGATTGTAATATTCATGATTATGTTGATATTAATAATGACAATTATGATGACTAATAATCTTGATAATGACAATCATGATAAGGATGATTATGATAGTGATAGTGACCATGATGATGATGATAACCAGAATGATGAAGAGATAATGATGCTACTAATGGTGATGATTATGATGATGATGATGATGATGATAATGATGATGATATTGATGATACAAACTATGCTAATAATGATAATATAATAATGAAGTTACTGATGATGATGATGATGATGATGATTATAATGATGATGATGATGATGACGATGATAATGATAGTTATGGTGGTGGTTGTGATGATGATAATAATAATGATGATGATGATGATGAAGACGACGACAACGATGGCGATGGTGGTGATGATGATGATGATGATGATGTCGACGACGACTATGACGATGATGATATGATTATGATAGTGATGTTGATATTGATGATATAGTATTTATGACAAGCTACTTACTTGGGGCGTATGGTGGATAATTTAGATAAGTGTCTTCACATCCCTGTCTCGTTCCGTTCAACATATTTGATGGTTCGTTATAATCCTATAAATAACATATTTGATTATACAAACACATTCAACAACACAAATACATTTTTAAAATTATAAGACTTTGTTTTGGTGAAAATATGGAAATCCACTAATTTACAATATGTGATATGCTCTACTGTATGAGTAATTCATTTTTTAAGTTAATTGTTCATTGTTATTTCTCCATTTTTCTTCCAATGATAAAATACCAAAATTGGAGGAAGCTAATATTACATTACATGAAATTTAATAACTTTAAGCTATATAGTAAGACAGTATTATACATACTCCAAGCAATGAGATACACGCCATCGGGACAGGATTCAATATTTCAACATAAATTATGTCATCATCAGGAATGATGATTACATAATTTGTTGAAATATTGAATCCTGTCACTATCTCATTGCTTGGAGTTTGCATTATACTTTATTGCTTGAAGTTTGATTACATTTCGGATTTAAGCTATAGCTCCTATAACTAACAACTTTCATTAAAAATGCAAACAAACTTCGAACTTTTCATTTACATCTTAATTATTAATGGTAACGATGTTTATTAAAATAGATTGAATGAGCAATAATACTTATTAATGTAAAAAGCGAACTTACAATCATGATACCATCGTATTCCAGAGTTTTATGAAACTCTAACAGATACTTGGCCCACCAATCTTTAGCTCTTGGATTTGTGAAGTCTATGAACACACACTCTCCACAAAATGACTACGAAAGAAATTAGAATGTAATTAGGCCTACTGTGCTAATAAATAATGTAATTTACCAAAGGAAAGGACAATTGATACAATAAAAAAAATATAATTTCACACAAATCTCGATTATAAATGAGTGAGAAATGCAAAATAAAAGTATTACAGATTACTTATTGTTTTAAATATGGGTAGATCCACAGTTGTGAGTTGGATGGTGGGGTGGGGAGGGGCATTCGGCATATACCCCAAGTGGATTTTTACAAGGAAATAAAACCTTTGTCTGCGCTAGTGTTTCCTAGTTTGTGTCTTTCACTCCCTAATTTACCAGACTTTGTCAGTACAATAATACACTATTTTTTAGGTTAATTTTAGGGGGATTAAGCCTGATATCCCCACCCCTCCCGCTTAAATCCGACATTATGAAGGGTTTTTTTTGTCATACTAACCTTGCCCACTGTTGGTTTAAATTCTCGATCCTGTTCCCATTTCCAGTACTCGCTTGGTGCCAGAGTCCTATTTACAAACACACCTTGCCAGATTCCTTCATGGTACGCTGGGTACTCCTTCCTGCCCAGTGTATTCGGTATTGACGGTAGCTATTATTTAAAAAAAAAACGAAACATGTTTATTTAACCCTTAACTGGATGGTATCTACTGTCAATGGGGAGGTGATTTTTAATTTCATGACGCAATAGTCTAACAATGTGCGCACGCGAATGTAATGCAATGCAATGAAACGCAATAGAATGTATTGTAATGCGCTTGGAAAAAATCGTCACTAAAGATCCTAAACTAAACCAAACTGGTATGATGCATAAAACACCATCTTATAGGAATTCTGATATTCTATATTTTGAAATGTATTATATCGATAGATTTATATATTATTTAGGCTAGATGGTGAACTTAACAGTGTAGAATTGCAGTCCCATGTTGGCTCCTACTATTTTGATTTCGTCAGACTTCGTCACAAACATGTAAGTTAAATAATAATATCTGTTTTATAATTTATTGTATGTATTTTTAACATTCTGTTGTCATAACAAATATTCACATATGTCACATATATTTTATGTTGTCAATGTCTTTATATTTGTATTAAATTTACTTCTATTTATTGATAAATTTGAAACTTTTTATATATACCATATTGCATAAATCAGGCGAGTGCATTCATAGCTCTTCATCGGACCTTATAATAAACAACATTACAAAAAAAAATAATAAAATGTGTGTTACCATAGTAAGAATGTATTTTTGGCCGCGCATGTGCAGATCGTTGATAAACCCAGGTAATTTATCATAAGCCTCCATCCTCGTGTCATATGTAAATGAGCGGTATTGGTCCATGTAGTCCAGTCCACTATAAAAAGCTTCCTGAAAAAAATACAATTACAAATATTAAATGCTCGATATACCAAAGTATAATTTTGCTTATCACTGAGACAACCATTAAAGTACTGAGGGTATTTATGTCCGCTGTAGATCTACATAGGGCTACAAAAATCTCTCAATAATATTGCAAGAAAATTATATATATTTTTTTTATTTCAGTAAAATCGAATTCATTAGATAGAATTGTGCTACCTCTCTGACCTGAAATATTACGTACCGAATACTCAGTAGGTTTCAATTTGAGAATACAAGCGAAAAAGTCGCAAATTGTATTAACACTTTCTCTACATAAAACATTCACGAAAAAAAAATACAGGAATCAACAATCACTGTGAATAGGGCTCAGTACAGCAGTTAAAACTAAAAGAGGGATAAGTTGAAAATTGAGTTAAATTAGAGTATACTGTATTAAATTACGCAACTATATATTATTATCTTTAATAGGCAAAACAAATCAGTTTCATGAAATGATTCATTATTTTGAACTAATGAATAATCAAATTTCAAAAATTAAAATGTAACTTTGGAGAATTCAAAACTGCATTTGATAATTGTTTATCAGGACATCGTGACTAAGTAGGTTCATTTTAAATTTCGTTTTGGACATATATCTGATAGTTTTTAATAGTATAAAGGTTGGATGCTTAAACTGTTGTTTAATTTTTTTTTTAATATATTGAAAAATCGACATTTTTCTGCTAAATTTAGCTTTGTGACTTATCCATCCTTTTGCTTAGTATTAATCAAAATACATAAAGTAATCAACAATATTTCATATTTAAGTAGTATATTACTTACCACTGGGATATTAGCGTCTCTGTTTCTTTTAGCAACAGCTTCAAGCTGCTCCAAACCTCCCCAATGTTCATGACTCAGTTGATATCCAAGTGCCCAATATGGTGGGATTTCTGGACGTCCTATCGCCTTAAAGATAATGTTAAGTTTAGAATTAATATTCGATAATTAAACTTGAAACAATGATGTATTGTTAATTAACAGGTAAATATATCATCTTCATCATCATCATCATCATCATCATCATCTCATCATCATCATCATCATCATCATCATCATTATCATCATCATCATCATCATCATCATCATCATCATCATCATCATCATCATCATTGTTATCAATATCATTACAATCAACACCACCACTATCCTGCCTGTTTTTGATCGGAGTAGGCGTATTTGTAATTTTACATTTGACAAGCGAAGCATTAAAAACAAATATTTTATCTAAATGTTACGTGTATTGACAACATTTTTTTATGCTTGTCGAATACTTGTCATTACATTATTTTGTAGACAATTTTAAAAAGATGGCACGTAATGTAAGGGGGTACTTTTACGATGGAGATGCATCTCCTTGTCACACAGTAGCACATCCCGCGTAGTATGGTTTTCTTATAAAAACAAAATCTATTCTGTTTGATAAGAAAACTATACAACATATTTCTATAGAAATTAGAATAAAAAGAAATGCTGACTTAGTCTTGGAGTTAAAGAAGTCGATATTAGTGAAATGTGGCTTTATATTAAATAATTTTTAATTTAATATAATAATTTACATCCGTTATTTTATGTTTTCAAAATTCCTAAATCTAGTAGTAATCTGTTAAAAAAAACAAAAAAAAAACCTATTAAATTTAACTTTTTACAACATTGTGTATAAACCAAGTGAATGATGTACCGTTACAGCGCAAACAATAACTTTTACCTATTGCCTTAGTTGTGATTGTGGTTAATCAACAAAGGAAATTTTGCGGTTGATTTTTTTTCTATAATGTGTACACATTGATAGTTATACATACTTGATCTAACCGAGAAATGTTTAAACCTTTTAGTTTTCATTTTTTAATCTCTTTTATCTTTCTTGTTTGGGGTAATTTATTGATTTTATGAATGAATAAAATGAAATTAAATGACTGGAGAATATTTACTAGGTTATAGTTAAACAGTCACTTCACTAAGGTAAATTTGTATGTAAAGATAAGTATCTCAAAGACAATAACATAACAATATAAAATACCACGCACGTACTAGTTGGGACTACACTTATAATAATAATCACAGTGTTCGTCGATGAATAATTGAATATATTTACACAAGTATTATGAGTCAATGTATATAATATTTATTCATATATTAGTTGTTTTTTCCACGGAATAATAGGCCTAAATTTTAGTGAATAGACTTTTGCCTATCCTGAATAATGTTTCTTTCAATGTCACACAGACCATTAAATTATGTTTTCGAGTTTCCAATTAGATGTGGCTTTTTAATGAACCAAGTTACTTTCAGTAGAAGACCTTTTTATGACCATGTTACAAACAAAATTACATAAAATATTATTAAAATTAGGCCAAATTGTCTTCTCCCAATTAAATACTCTTTAATTAAAATCTCCATCTAATTGTACACTACAGATTAATTTTGCAGCCTACAAAACGATAATATTTTTTTTTTTGTATTTTTAAATATTTTTTTCTGTTTTCAACGTGGTCTTCCCACACTTTATATTACCTTTACTACTGTTTATACATGCTTTTCTTTGAAACGTAAACATCACCCAAATACCTGTTTCACACGTTAAATTATTTAAGGTTTTTTTTTCTTGTCTTCCGTGGTGGTTTTATCTTTTCATCTTTTATATCATTCATTCAGTCTCTTTTTCTTTCTTTTTTTTAGTTTTTCATAACTTTAATTTTTTTTTTATTATATGCATAATATTATATACATAAAAAAGTCTATTCCATATACGGTATTTCGCATACTGTACTTAAGATTAAGATAAGGATTTTTTCATTCTATTCTTTTCGATTTTATTATAAACAAAAAGACTCTATATAACGCACAGCGGTATCACGAACAGTAAACATGTAAAGGTGTGTCTTAACAAATCGATCATTACTCATGATATTTTCTTTTAACAATGTATAAACAATTTCAACAATACTGTAAAAAAAAAAAAAAATTCATTGCTAACGGTATCCATCGTGTAGAGAACATATAAACCCAGGTGAGAGCATATACAAGAATTAAAAAAATGGTAAATATGATATGATCGTAGAAATGATGAATTCATTTAACAATCAATTTGATACCTCTGTAAATGCCTTTACAACATCCTCTGGTTTTGGGCCTAAGAACATCCAAAAATCAAACACACCACCAGAAGACCGCCACGTTAAAGACGGCAATGGCTGCAGAGATACGTCTGTAAAAATGTATTAGTAAACAAAATAACTCCTTAAAAGTTATTAAATATCATCATCGTTACTCTCATCATCACATCACACCTCATTATCACCACATTACCACCATCGCCGCCGCCGCTGCCACCACAACTGCCAACACAAAAATACACAACATTATCACCGCCATAACCAACACCACCACCCCTGAAAAGAAAACGTCGTCGTTGTCGCCATCATCATCACCATCACCACCATCATCTTCATGATCATCTCTCGTCACGATCATCATCATCATCATCATTATCATCGTCATCCTCATCATCATCATCATCATCATCATTATCATCATCATCATCATCATCATCACCACCATCATCACCATCAATATGAACTTTTAAACCTACGATACCTTGCGCATTAGAATTCAACAAAAATACACCAAATGCGTTCCCATCATCCTCGACAACCATATAGAATGGATGGTGACCGTATGAATTCCAGTTCTCCTGTAAATTAACAAAACGCTTTTAGTAAAAGTACATTACCAGGGTAGCCAGAGTTGAAAAACAGACGAGGCGAAGTCTTTGGGTCACGTAGAATTCCAGGGCCTCGAACCCTCTGTTGGAAGTCAGAGCGTGAGTCCCCCTTAAAAAGCCAAGTTTTGACAATTTCAGACGAGGCAAAATTTCAGACAAGGCAACCGCCTCGTCTGCCTTATGCTACGGCACTGATAACTTAATTGAGTTAGAGCATGGCGTACAATTCCGTAAAAGTTATGTGTCCAAACATCTGCATTTTCACAATGAATCAGTCAATCGGTTTTTTGGTTCCAATTGTGTTGTTATTAGGCTTAAACAATATTTTTAAGTACATATTTTTGGAAATGAGGGGGGGTGGGGGTGTCGGCCGATTAGGATCTGTAGGCCTACTCTTTAGTCGACGACTTCTACGCTATTCCCTGCAGTTTCAGTTTGTTTTATCAATCTAAATTATTTTTGGATAACTTTGACGCAATTCTTCGGGATAAATTTATATTTTCAATAAAAGAAAATCGGAAGTATCAACATTAAAAAAGCAAAAACGACTCCGATTTTCGAGGTTTGTGGTCTGTCGGACCTGGAAAAACAAGAAGATTTTTTTCTTTATAGTGCTATTTGTTTTAGGTAGATAGTCCTATAGTGTGTTCACAGAATGGTGAGATCGCCTAACAACATTCCCGACGACAAACAGACTACGAAAAACATCTTAAATCGCCATGGTTCTGTGTGAGATGGGTTTAAATTTTATTTTATATATTTTTCACTTTGTAAACATGGGCCTATGTGCATGTCAGCACGGAGTGCTTGAGGATGGATAAGAGGCCTTGTCAAAGAAAAGTAAACTGCTGCAGTTACTAGCATAATTCAGTTACAGCAGTAGGCAAAAGTCCAGTAGGAGAAAAAAAAATGAAAACGGCATTTGGAGATGAGATCGTGTGTCAATGCAGTCACCAAAGAAAACATAATGGCACTGGATCAACGCAGTTACTGCAGTAGACTTAATAGCAATAAAATACTACAGTAACTGCAGTAAACTAATGTTGACATAGTCCTTAAATGTGTGTTGATATTGTGCTTACCTCTGGAGGTGAATCCAACGTAAACATGGGCCAGGTTCTCCATAGTTCTAGCTCGTGTCTGTAACGGGTCTGTCTCATCTGGCTGAAGCCGTAGACGTTTGCAGAAGGAATCTTCGTCGTGACTTCTAGGTAATGATCCTCGTTTATAAGACCGCCGTATGAAGTGTCAAAACTAGTTTTATAAATAACGTTTTAATGAATATATATGTAACTAAATTAGGCTACTATCCAGCACATACCGTAAATAGTAAAACACAAATTATTTTCTCTTTTGTAATTCATTAAAAATGGATTAGAGAACAAACTAAAACAAAAGATATAACTGTCAGAGCAAAGCCATTTAGATGGAAATGGGCTAGACATCTAGCAAAAAGGAAAGATGAAAGATGGATCCGACTAACCACAGAAAGACAACCGTTGTATGGTAGGCCTAAAAGGAAAAGGGGACGACCAAGATCCAGATGGAGGAATTTTTAATAATTGAAGGTCGAGATTTGGGAGAGGTATTTATCTAGCAGTTGACGACACAGACTGAGGATGATGAATACTGTATGTGATTGGCCTATATCAGTTTCGGATCGAGGGTTTTCATGGGCAACCCTTGGCAACCCCCAAAATGACTAAGGGATCCCTCTGAAACGGTCGGCGTGTAGAAGAGAGCACCCTGGGTCTGCCCCTAATATTGATCAAAAATGGTAGTAGTTACACCCCCAAAACCAACGATACGGAAAACCGAATTTCACACTGAAACAAAACTTTTTTTTAATGATAAAGCCAATATAAATGTAGACATTTAGTAAACTTAACTGTCTCTTCAAACCAGTTGTGAGGTCTCAAATAATCAATTATGAGTACAGAACTATGGTACATATTTCATTACAATATACTTTTTATTATTTTTTTTTTTTATCCAGGAAGTGTCTTCCGTGCAAATTTTCTGGAATTTATAATCTTTAATTGTTTATTTTCTGACTTTATATGGGCGATTTTCTGAAAACCGTGTTTCCATACTTAAACCTTTCAAATGTTCATCTTTGGATCTACTTGTGCAATGAGTGTCATTTAAAGTATTACAGCTGTTCTATTTTTAATTATTTGGATTTTCCTACCATGAGACTCATTTTGTGGTAAGACTCACAATTATCTAATAAACCAAACCAAAAACAATACAATACAATACAATAGGTAGTTATATGCGGTAGATCGTAGAAAAGATTGTCAGGAAACTGTATAATTATGACATCGAGTTATTAAAAAAATAAAGAGAAATAAAAGAAAACTTTGAAAATACATACAGCACTGTTCCAGTCTTCTTTCGAATAACTTTGAAGTGGAAAGGATCCATCGTATAATTAATGATGTAGTCACGTTCACTGGCCTTACGTAGTACCCTAGGCATATTAAATGCCTCGGGAGGAACTTCATAACGAGGCTTCCATAGCCTATCCCATTCTTCATATTCTTCTTTATATCTTTTATTATTAAATCGATGTTTGGATTGGAAACGATCAATGTATCGATATTCAGCCATCTGCAGGTAAAAAATGAAGTTGGTATTAACCAACACGTACAATTAAATCTATTTTACAACGCAACGAAGTCATAGCAAAATTAATTCTACGTAAACAATGAGGAATTATTACTGTACTCATTTTTTTTTTCGAAGTAAGGCCTAAGACAAAACACAAGCACATACTTTTTGAAAATATCGGTGGACCGGCTACTTCTTTTTGTTTTGGTTATTTTTAGGAGGCACATGTTAGGCCTACTTTATATTCAATAGACTGATTTTTTTCCGAGAGTTCAATTTTTTAATGAAATTAATGTCTTACAATATTCGGGGATTAATTCTATTTATGTGTGGGGTAAGACACAGCTGACGTGTCATGAAGACTTGTGCTCCGGAGCAAATCCTATAATAGGTCAATTTCCCTAGGCATATTACCATAGGTGGTTTTGCTTAGTCTTCACGTACCTACACGAAGTGTTTTCTCTTTAAAAGTGATGAAACAAGCCAGTTTCAAAACGGGGTTTTGGGATCCTAGAGTGTGGCATGTGGGGTGGGTAGGGATTCGTGGGTAAGAGTACCACCTAAAACCTACCATAAATCTAGGGCTGAATAGTAATGCTTTCACTGTTGCCTTAAATTTATATAATAGTTATGATAAAGACTCATAGACCTCATAAATACCAGTGCATAAAGATAGTTAATTTAAGGGTAGAAAAACTTACTTTTGCCATTGGGGAGGGCTAAACTTTGCAGAATTAGGGGAAGGGGATGCCGGATGGTCAGACTTATCAATGAGGACAAACGTAGAGATCTCTCTCAATTATTGAAGGGACAGTTACAAGTCCTTAATGTCAAATTGAATAAATGTTACTATAAACGTAAACTAGTCATGCCATTCCACTCTATGAATTAATTATTACTCATTTGATTTTGATTTTTTTGTATTTGTTCACCGATGACCAAAGTCCGTGTTTAGCATTGTATGTTATCAACTAGGAATGTTTGGGGCTGCACCTTCTAGTATGGACGCCTAAATGAAAAGTTTCGTTTTCAATTATTCAAATTAAATTATAATTTTAGCTGGTTTGTTACCATGTTGTTTTTTTTTTTCAATTTTGTTAACACTCATGTCTATAAATCCACCGCTTTTATAATAGATGATATACATTATTAATAACTTATAAATAATTTGAAAATTCAAGTAATTTCTGCTTTTTATGAGTTTTAGAATTTAAGCTACAACAGTGATAATTTATAAACAAGAAAATTACAAAAGGCATCGATAGGTTGTATTCCCATGATTTAAGCTACACCAATGATCTTAACAAGTCAGAATTGCGACAAATATAGTTAAAACTATATTTCTTAAAGTTATCATAATTCAAATATTTTTTTTTTATTTTAGGCATAAAATTTTTATCCTAAATTGTTAATATAAAATTGAAAGTCGCTATCGTCGAGACGCCTACTTACCTTGAAATGCAGCCTGTCTTCCGTTTGCATATCAACAGTAAACCATGCATTTTTAGCCTCATGTCTGAATCTGTGTGGCATGGGTATCCTCTCTAAATCAATCCTATAACCTGTTGACTGGGTCAAAGGCTCTCCCACAACCCTGTATCCAACATTGGTATCCTTAGGAAAGAAACAATCGGGAACTCGATCATCCCTATCCCAATTAACCTCTAAATAACAACACCCTCGCCGGTTGCAGTCGAATTTATTCTGTCCCTTTTCTGTGTTTGGCCTTTCCGGATAGCAGTTGATTCGTTCATTCTCATCTAATTCCAAATCACACGTAACGTCGGCATAATCCCAATAATAAAACGAACGATTTGTAATTAAAACTGTGGGTAAAATAAGTAACAATCCAGTACCAACTAAAATAACAGCACCAACGACCACTTCGGCAAATTTTGTCAGCGCCATGGTTAGGTGTGACCCGTTCCAAGCGTTACCTGTAACTCCAACAAGCTTTTCTTGATGATTATCTTTTGGCGGGATACCGTATGTAACGGTCACAGAAATGTACAATTTTGGACTTTGAAATTAATATTTAACAACATCAAATGCAATTAATATTGTACTTTGCCCCTACTAGAACACGAATACAAACAACGGCGTGTTTACCATTATAAATTGTAAACCACACGGAGAACAACGCTAATAATTATAAATATTTTTATTACAGTAAACACCTTTTATACCTCATGAGTCAGAGTTGTATCTATTAATTTACATTATTCGTAGAATATCGACAAAAAGTTATGAAACAAACGATTCACTTTATTATAAAATAACATTAGATTAAAAGCATTCAAATTAACTACTATACTGTGTTAGTAATCGCGCAAACAAACGCCCAGTTTGAAAATGACCCCTTTGATTCACATTACCATCATAACTATCTTTATAATCATCACCAGAGTTGACAAACAGACAAGGCGATGCATGGGGACGGGGTGCGTTGGTGTGAGGGGAGGTGCTGGATTGATAATTTCAGATGAGGCGCCGCTACGGCCCTGTCAACATCGTTACCAACGTCGTCGTCATCATCATCAACATAACCGCCTTCGTCATTATCATTGTTATCGTCAACTTCGTCGTCATCATCGTCATCATCGTCATCATCATCATCATCATCATCATCGTCATCATCATCATCATCATCATCATCATCATCGTCGTCGTCATCGTCATCATCATCGTCATCGCCATTATCATCATCATCATTACCATCATCATTATAATCATCATTATCATCATCATTATAATCATCATCATCATCATCATTACCATCATCATTATAATCATCATTATCATCATCATTATAATCATCATCATCATTATCATCATCATCATAATCATCATCATCATCATCATCACAATCAGCACCACCACTATCCTGCCAACGATTTCGATCTAACAAGCAAAACAAATATAAAAAAGGGGGCATCTGCCCATTTTGAGCCGATTTCGTCCAAATTATCACTGCTTAGAGGACCGTTTTTAGCGTATTTTGATTTATATTGACTCATGCGTTAGAAAAACTATTTGCATGTCTGTCACAACCACCACCATCACCACCATTATCATCATAGTCATCATCGGCATCACCATCAGCACCGCCACCACACCAACATCGTCATCATATCATTATCAACTTGTTACACCAAGAAGCCATAACTATAGTAGCAGCATTTCAAATCCAAACAATTATGTTATATACAATTCATGTGTTTAATCACCGTTTTTCAATCAAACATATTTTTCGGAAGAATGAGAAAGATAAATTTACGTCGCATGAGGGCAGACTTTTTGTTGAACGTTGAGGGTGCTATTGTATGACATTATGGGTATCGTGGGTCATTTGAGGGTCTAAGGATCGTTCGAATGCACACGTATAAATATTTTTATCCCGCCATCCTCCCCTACATCCTCCCGGTCTGATGCTCACATCGGTTAGGCGTGTTCACCCAGATAAACTTGTATTTTATTTAGTTTTAGTTCATTAATCTTG
>JAOTQE010087020.1:0-36050 GCA_025631205.1 Nesometra sesokonis
CCTGCCCACACACCATGTTCTTTCACATGACCTAACAGAACCTGCCCACACACCATGTTCTTTCACATGACCTAACACACAGTGCCACACTCTAAACTTCACAGTCTCTGAGTTCTGTTAATTACACCTGATACAATTGTGTACATATGGGCTACAATTTTTATTCACTAAGGTAACTATTTGGTGGATTAAGGTACGCCTTCCTTAACCCATTGAGTCATTCAGTTTGCATATGTTCATCAAAACCAAGTTAAAATCGTAATCTAGAAGTTTGGTTAAGAATTATCGATATCATGAACCAGGAGATTTATTGTGCTTTTGTAAATGATTTGGTATTTTGATAGGTCAGTCGATTAGTACATGCAATAAAAATGGGTTGGCTAAAACAAAAAAAGAAAAAACCAGATGATGAGAATCAGTTCTATGACATGTGGCAGAATGAAACAGTAGAATTAAGTAAAAGAAATAAAGCACACATTGCAGCACCTCAAGAGAAGTTACCAGGTCACAATGAATCATACAACCCCCCACCAGAGTATCTACCAACTGAGGAAGAGGTATGTAAGATCATTACTCTAAACATTAGTTAGGAGAAGTATGGGTGTACAATTTTATGATTGGCATTGCAAGTTCTAGTGTAGCCAATGCTGTCATTTTAAGGGTGTGGCTTATTCAAATACGAGGCAAGGCATGGCAAAACTACCAAGTTGTCGCACAAGTTGTTATTGAGAAATCGACAAATAAACAGGAAATTTAAACAAATACAAATGAAAATTTTATATTTTTTTCCATAACTTTGGTTATGGATGTCCGATTTTGATAAATAACCCCTCATTTTAAAGCTTACAGCATGTGTAATATGATTTCAATATTATCTCATTTCTTTCAATTTGCGACGACTTGGTGGTTTTGCCATGCCTTACCTCATATGATATTTCTTGCATTGGCTAAAATTAAGTCTCATATGATCTAACAAGTTTTTCGCCATCAAAGTCCAACATATTTTCAGTCTGTAACAGGTATTTAATATTATTATATATGTCTGTTAATCTCTACAGGTGTTATAAAGAACGTAACCAATTCAACAATAAATTAAATAAATTAAATGACATCCTTATAAATGTTTTTAGGTAAAAAAGGGGTCCCTCTCCTGTTAGATTGAATCCCTACATCTATATACCTTTCATGACATTTGATTGCTTTTGGATGAGTGATGTCAATACAAGACAGGATGTTCTAATTGACAGTGTTTATCATAGCATTTTGAGAGGATCTCAAGAATATAAGGCTGAAAATGGTAGTATAATTTAAAACACTACATGGCCAGTGACGAGTCTTAATTACTTAATCTCTATTATTATTTTATCTTAGGCACTTGCATGGAAGGAAGCCCACCCTGAAGACAGACAGACAGATTTCTTACCTCAGAAGTATGATTGTTTACGTAGGGTTCCAGGTTATGAGAACTTCATGAAGGAACGATTTGAACGTTGCTTAGATCTTTATTTGTGTCCCAGGCAGAGAAGAATGAGGGTTAGTTATTTTATGCCAGTTTTATTAATTTAAACAAGTGCATGACATGTTACTGTTGACAAATTATTCTTCTTGTTTTTGTCATCATTGACCTGACTCCTGTGGAGTTTTAACACACAAGATTAAGAAGATGTTGAGACTTAGTTACAGTGCTTGGAAACTTGACTATTTATAAGTGTTGGGAAATACTGTACAATTGTTGTATATAGAAATATGAATCCATGACAAGATGATAATGTTGTAATTAGGGAGAGTACCAACTTAATCCTTTTAAAAATTTCCGCCTCTGAAACTCACCCCCTTAAAGTGCCCTCCAATTGTAAAGTTTGCCATCACAATTCACAATTGTATTTTTGAATTTAATTTAAGTTCCCTGGCATAAAGTTATAAGATACTGCATGTTTTGTTTGGTTCCCTATCTGACACTGCATTAATCACAAACTTATCAATAAGTGAAATAAATGTAAACTGATTAAAATTAAAATAAATAATATTAACATAAATAAATAATATTTTTACTTGTATGTTAAAGTTTACTCTCTAGCAGTATTTTGAGACAATGTGCTTTACTATAGATTCCTTCAATTTAATTTTGTTGCTTTTAATTTAGGTTCAAGTTGATGCTGAGGATCTTCTTCCAAAGCTGCCTAAGCCTAGAGATCTACAGCCATTCCCAACAGTACAGGCATTGGTATACCTTGGACATGAAAGCTATGTGAGAACAATAAGTGTAGACCCATCAGGACAGTGGCTGGCATCAGGTAAGCATGCTGATATTGTACAGTACAGGCATTGGTATACCTTGGACATGAAAGTTAAGAACAATAAGTGTAGACCCATCAGGAAAATGGCTGGCGTCAGGTAAGCATGCTGATATTGTACAGTACAGGCATTGGTATACCTTGGACATGAAAGATAAGAACAATAAGTGTAGACCCATCAGGAAAATGGCTGGCATCAGGTAGGAATGCTGATATTGTACAGTACAGGCATTGGTATACCTTGGACATGAAAGATAAAAACAATAAGTGTAGGCCCATCAGGACAATGGCTGGCATCAGGTAGGAATGCTGATATTGTACAGTACAGGCATTGGTATACCTTGGACATGAAAGTTAAGAACAATAAGTGTAGGCCCATCAGGACAATGGTTGGCATCAGGTAGGAATGCTGATATTGTACAGTACAGGCATTGGTATACCTTGGACATGAAAGCCATGTAAGAACAATAAGTGTAGACCCATCAGGACAGTGGCTGACATCCGGTAAGCATGTTGATATTGTACAGTACAGGCATTGGTATACCTTGGACATGAAAGCTATGTAAGAACAATAAGTGTAGACCCATCAGGACAATGGCTGGCATCAGTTAGGAATGCTGATATTGTACAGTACAGGCATTGGGTATACCTTGGACATGAAAGCTATGTAAGAACAATAAGTGTAGACCCATCAGGACAATGGCTGGCATCAGGTAAGCATGCTGATATTGTACAGTACAGGCATTGGTTGGACATGAAAGATATGGACATGAAAGACATGAAAGATATGTAAGAACAATAAGTGTAAACCCATCAGGACAATGACTGGCATCAGGTGAGGAGGCCTTGGTTGTACTGTAGCGGCCTTGAACCTCCTTGGAAATGATGGCTAGATTTAAATGGATGTAAAAAAAAGAGTGGCAGTGTTGTAATACAGAAACAGAAGGACCATTGCAATTTACATAGTAAGTGATGTTAAACAGAACCATGGCCATTGCTTACTAATTTCTTGGTCTGTATAAACCTTGCTGATTTAGAATGTTTATCCCATATTTTGTGTTGAATTGTCAGTTCATCATCACTATCGTTGTCATGATAACCATCACCATCATTGTCATCCAGCTGCCTCTCTAATTATAAATAATCATCTGTTGTATACTTATGTATTGTTTTTCCTCATTGCAGGCTCTGATGATAAGAGTGTGAGGTTGTGGGAGGTGAGTACAGGCCGCTCTATGCAGGTGATATCAATGTCACGAGTAGTAGAATCCATAGCCTGGTGTCCAAACCCATCAATTAGCCTGATATTAGTTGCTGTTGGCAATGATGTTCACTTAATAAACCCTAACCTAGGTGATAAACTAGTCACCTCTAGTACTGATAAACTCTTGGAGTCGTATGTGAAGCCAGAGGAGCATAAGACGTCACAACTTGTGGAATGGAACAATGCAGATGATGATGAATACATCAATGGATTCAGAATTACACTTAAAGTTTTTAAGGTAAACTGTTTTTTGATTACCTTGCATTTTTAAGTCATTGCCACTGATATGATATCGCACCAAACTGCTTGCATTGTGGGACAATATGTGGGCTTATCAATTAGTAGCTCAGAATCCCCTGGTCTCTTTCTCGGATTACAATGATCATTACCAACTACAGTATGGTTGGCGAATTGTGAACTCTTTTATGGTCTGATTTGTTTATCTCCTGAAGAGATATAAATGATAATATTTAATGTATTCACTTTAATGTTTGGGGGAAATTATTAGCCATTTAGTTTCCAATGTGAATACAAATGTTATAGTGCCATATATTTTGTTGCCACACATGGTCGAATAATAAAACATGTACTTGCAGTCAACGTGTTAATAGGTTGTACAGAGGCTTGTGCTGTTTGAACCTCAGATGCACATAGTCCATTGTCCATAACTATAAATATACAATGCCTTTTAACCTGTAACTGTACTTCTTATTTTTGCTACAGTTTCCTGTTCTATATAGCATCCATATCAGTTTCAGTCAATTATTATAGATACTAATTATGAATAAAAAAAATAATTTAATCACTTTCAGTTTCTGTTACAAGTTGTCTTGGATGTTTAAGGTATTGTGACCTTAAAAAACAATGAAAGTATAATGAACTTGAACATAGAAAATACAATATTTAAACTAATATTTACCCCTACTGTTTCACCAGGTGGCGCTAAAAGTTTTGAAAACCTAGGAAAATCTGGCAATCTTTTATCAATCTTTTTCACCAATGTTAAAACAATGTTATGTTGTTGTAATAACACTAATTTCAATTCTCAAATTTTCATCTTTAATTATTAACCTATTGTATTTTCTGTTGCTGTATACAGGCAGTGAAGCGTGTATCATGGCATGGCAAAGGTGACTACTTCACAACTGTCATTCCAGAGGGAGGTCATTCAAGTGTATTGATCCATCAACTTTCTAAGCGAAGGTCACAGAACCCATTTAACAAGAGCAAAGGGCGTATACAGGCAGTATTATTTCACCCCTCAAGACCTTTTCTTTTTGTTGCTGTAAGTATTATTAACTTTCCCAAAACTGATCATACCTTGAACGAACCTTTCTGTTCAGTTTAGTGTAGAGAATATTAACTTTCCTTATGTTTACATTAGTTTGATGGCTTGTTGGTATTTTTTTAAATGTCCAGTATCATGTGAAGTCTGTTTTTCCTGTAATTAGTCCAATTTTGTGTTTTGTTAAGACCCTACTAGGACGCCATCAAAATTTATGACGACACAAATGCGACAACATTTCTATGAATTATTACCTCAAAATTATGACGTAATACGATTTACCAAGATTTAAATTCGACATAACTACGATTTTACAAAGATGCAAGTACAAGTTCAGTATGATTAAACTAACTGGACATTAAAAAGACAAAAATTCCATTACTTGACAATAAATAAGAATTATGTACTAAATTTTGCACTATCACCATGTTCAAACACACTTAGCATGCGCATTGGTGCTATTAAAGGAACGATAAAGATGTGAGCTTGTACGGGTAAAGATACCTCCCCCACGTTGTCCAGTTCGTGGACACAGTGACCACACGGGTGTTCACTGTGTTGGAAAAACGTTTCTGATACCAGAGTCGCATGATACAAACCACAATCTTGATGGTATCATGGTCGCATCGTATTTTAATGGTCTCAGCACCGTAGTGATGATATCTTGCCGAGTTTTACATGCCGTTTGTCACTATGAATGTGTACGAATGCACAAGACACTGTCAAGGCAAACGACATTAACGTTACGTCACTCACACAAGGTAGACTAAGACTTTTCATGCCTACGATTTGAGCACGATTTTTTTTAATTCCAAAACAATTGTGCTCCATCATGATGGCATCAAGATCCAGCACGATGCAATACGATGAATTACTTAGCACGAAGCTATTGCGATGTTTCAATTTCAAAAATTGTGCTCTGTCATAGCAATAATCGTTACTGCGTGGGCTAAGAAGAGTCAAATATTTCAAATGGTTTTTATTTTGATAGAAAACTTTAGCTTTTAATGGGGCATCACGTTGATGGTGCCACAACATTTTGCAACATTGAACTAACCTTTTTGTTGTAGCTAAGCTAAACAAATTGATATACATTCAGATCAATGGTTTATTAGCAAAGTTGTGATGAACTCATTTTTTATAGCTATAAGTAAGGAGGCAGTATAGTATCATAACACTGTGATAGCAATGAGGCAGTATAATATCATAACACTGTGCAGGGCCGGCGGAACCGGGGGTCCGCAGGGGCCTGGGCTCTCCCCCACTTTTTGGCGGAACATATGAGTTCTACGCAGATCCCTAAATCAATGTTCAAAATGAAAGATATAAAAAGTGTAATTTTCCAGCATCTAGAAATCCAAATTACTTTAAGCATATAAAATAATACAAATTTTTCCTGGGCCTTCGGCCCCTGGACCCCGACCGGGGGTCCTCGAGGCCCCCTTCCCCTATCCTAAATTGCTCGCTTCGTTTTCGCAAATCAGACCCAGCACCCTTTATTCCATCCTGGTTGCACCCCTGTTTACTATTTGCATATCAGTATTTATTCCGGTGTGCATCTTTAAGGGGCCCACCAAATATATTGTATAATATGGAGGTGGTATAGCCTAGTCTTAGTAAAAAAAACCCTCAGCTGGGTGTTTTTATCACTGTAAAAATGTTTATTTTCTATAAATAGCAAAAGGTATTACATTTACACTATACTTCCCTGTGAACAGAGTAAAAAACGTAAAGATGAAAAGAAACTTGTCCCCACATATTTTTTAAGTGGGGATCCCCACTTTTTGACTGTATAGTCCAAGATTCTCTGTATCAGCATCTAGAGGTTTATCATTTTCAAAAATTTTCAATGGGAGGGGATGATCTTTCAAACGGAACATTTTGATGGATTCTAATTAATGTCTTTTAGCAGGTAAAATAAGGCAAAATTTTCCGGGAACCTCCTGGAGCCCGACTGGGGGTCCTCGGCGGTCCCCTGGCCCCAGTCTAAAATGCTTGCTTCGCTCGCATGCCTGAACTTCGAAATCAAGACAGGCTGATCTGGAAAACGGGACATTTTCCAAGGCCCGTCGACCCCGACTGGGGTCCCTCGGTGGCCCCCATTGCCATCAGCTGAATTATGTATTAATGTAACATCTAAACAGAATGTATTATACAATTATGTTCCTCCAAACATTCAATGCTTATAGAAAGTTGTATTAAATAAAACAAAAAACAATATTGTTATTTCAGAGTCAACGTTATGTTCGTGTTTACAATCTATTGAAGCAAGAACAGACTAAGAAGTTATTAAGCAATGCAAAATGGGTTTCAAGTTTAAGCATACACCCTCAGGGAGACAATGTTATTATCGGCAGTTATGACAGTAAACTCAGCTGGTTTGATCTTGATTTATCCACCAAACCTTATCAAACATTACGACATCATAAGCGGGCGGTACGGCAAGTTAATTTTCATAAGCGTTACCCACTATTTGCATCTGCGTCTGATGATGGTACTGTTATTGTTTGCCATGGAATGGTTTATAAGTAAGTATTCCTATATTTGTTGTACTTGAATGAATGTACAAATTGGCTGTGTGAACATTTTGACCATTTCATTTTAAAGATTATGCATTATAATTACTTTCCAAGTCAAGGCCTAAAAAAGTCTTTGCCTTCCCATGTAAAATTTTCGTTTTGGATGGGTAGAAAAAAAAATTTAACAGTTATTCAATCAAGCAAACTGAGGTGTTTTACTGTACTTGCCTACACATTGTGAAGTTAGTTTGAGATACGAATATCAGACTGTTTTAAAAATTAAAAACAAGGCAGTTGATTTCATGTGTGCAGATGTAGGCGAGGATGGAGGATGGGGCATGTCTCCACCACACATTTTGAGTGGTGGATGTTTTGCGCATTTTTTAAAATGAAAACCCAAATTTGTTTTAATAAAATATAAAATATTTTTATGGAAGTATAGTCCAAGATGCTTAGTATGAGCATCTAGTGACTTATTATTTTTAGAAAGTTTCTATGGGAGGTGGATCCTACCTCTCCTAAAAGAGTCATTCTTTGGATCTCCACTGATGTTTGATTTAATGGAAAAAATGCAATATACCTTTTTAACTTAATATTTTTAATATATTGTTATCGGAATATCTTACCTTTTTACTTAACCTGTTAAATGGTGATTAATTGAACTTTGGCTTTAAAAAATACTGTTGTACAACTAAACCAACCGGTTGGCTTATCAGAATCTCCCGATTTTTTGGCTAAACACATCAAAAACATTGCAAGGAATACATAAAATTATGCCAAAACTTGTAAGAAAGTTATAACAAACTTTAAATACTGTATAGAAAACACAAAAGGATCAACTAAAATTTTCAAAAATTCTGTGCTTGGACCATTATTCAAAACATAAGTGTATTGTGTGATGTGATGGTACATTTTCCTTTTTAAATTGTTCTTTTGTTCATTACAGTGATCTACTACAGAATCCATTGATAGTTCCTGTGAAGATTCTAAGAGGTCATGAGATTACCAACAGTCTTGGAGTACTTGATTGCCAATTCCATCCTAATCAGCCTTGGATATTCAGTGCTGGGGCTGATGGAACTGTTCGCTTATTTACGTGAAATAATATTTGTACATAAAATTGAACTTTAAAAGCATTTCATGTTGATAATTACAGTCAAGCTTACTTAAACAAAGTCGAATGAGGCAAGTTTAACTGTACTTCAATTACGTCTACACTCATTCATAGTTGGTTAAGTCAGGATCTACATTTGATCAAGGCTGATTTATGGTTGCCTTTATATGAGTAGATTTAAATCGGTAAACCAAAATGTGCAGTGAGCTCTCCCAAAGTTGATTTCGCATATGATGAATATTCGCACAGGTCGATTTTTTAATAAGTCACAATTCCCTAAATTCTTTAGTCGAAATTCGTCTGCGTCGATGAAATGTTTAGGTCCAATGTGGTTAATTCTTAGTAATTCTGAATGTACAAGTCAAAAAAGTCATTTCAAAATTTATTTCAGTACACACAAAATCAAAGTTGTAAAAACATTGCTAGCCCAATCGATAGGCTAGGCACAGGCTTTGGTTTTTTATTGATTGCATTGATTTTCATCCTACTGTGATTAAATGAACAAAGCTAGCCACTTACAATTGCTAAACCTAGGTCAATACATGTGTAGGAGAACGTTTTGCAGTGGTGAATTGCCAGCAATGAGATGCCATGTGACAGATGTCGCTGCAGTGTAATAAAGGTCTATCATACTTGACCAATATTACGTCACACAGCTAAAATTCCTTATTGTTTATCAGTGTAGGAGGGTTCTCTACATCACTTGTTTTTGTTTACTCATTGAATGCTAGCCTAGTGGACCTCATTTGGCAGGGTGAAAAATGAAAGTATTTGCATAGAAAATCTAATACAATCTAATACAATACACATATTCTAGGTATAGTAGATTTAGAAAAAATAACAATATGTTACAAGTTATTTGAAAATTATAGTATAAAAAGTTTTACAGGATTGTTTATCAATAAGTCACAAGGCCTAGGCTAGCAGAAACCAATGGCCGAGACTTAGCTGAAAGCCCATAATTTGATCACGGTTTTATTTTGGTTTAGGCTTTATTTTGGAGCTGCTAAAACACATTTTTAAAAAATAAGTTGAAATTTGCATATGTCTAAATTGTTATGACAGTTCCAGCAGATTCGACTAAGAGTTGACTGTATTAGAGAATGTGGATGCTCGCAAACTTTTTGCACAACAAACTTGGCAACAAGTTCCAGTTATCAGGATCTGGTTCATTAAATCTGATTCTGAATGTCAAGTTATTGTACCATAGGGTATAATAGCAAATAAAAAACTATGGAATGTAAGACAATTATTTTTGACATGTTATATTAGTTTCTTCTGTTGGTAACCATATCAAATGTTGGATAAAATTGTATTTCACGTCTTTTAAAAAATGCTTCCACAGAGAAACGTACTCGTGCAAATAAGCGTCCTTTTTGACAGAGCCGTAGATACTGTAGATAGAGTTGCGACATTCTGTTCACAGATTTTTTGTAGTCACTGTGGAATATACAGGTACCTATTACTTTAGTTTCGCCCGTGTTTTAATGAGTATTGACAATATTACAGTAATATTTTAGTGATGCAACCTGCTCCATCTTTCCCTAGTAATTTAAATAATGTTAACACAGCGTTTACACGCTGTGAAATGAGCAGGTAACAGTACTTTAGTTTTGGCTATGTTTCAATCAATGGTGCTGTAATATATTATTTTTAAGTGATACAACCTGCCCCGTCTTCCCCAAGTCGTTAAAAAATTTAAACAGCGTTTACGCGCCACTGTGAAATGCGCAGGTAACAGTACTTTAGTTCCATTCATGTTTCATTCAATGATATTGTAGTTTTCTACATTAGCTGTGAGGCAATTTCAGCGGTTGTTTCTACATTAGCTATTGTTTCCTACATTAGCGGTTGTAACACATGCACTTTGGTCTTGGAATGAAGACGTACAAGATGCATTTGATAAAATTTACATAACTACTGAATTTGAGAATTCTATGTTGAAGTTCGGTTGTCCCAACCAAGTCCTATCAGGTTAAACAAGCCAAATCAAAATGCACTGTTAAATGCGGGAGAAGTAACATTTTGTTAGTTTCAATTTTAGTAAAAGCAATCAGAAGCAAAATCGGCCTAGAAATGACAGAGAGGAAGCAAATCTTATAATTTCGAGCACAAACACCCAAACAGACTGTTTCATAGTCCCCTTAGGCTACCAAATTCGTTCGGTGGGGAGAAAAACCAATGCACTTATGTTTTTTTTGTGATGATTGTGTTATTATTGAAGTTACCAAAATGTGCCATCAATGTCCTGAACATTTTGGTAAATTTACCAAAATGTGGCGTAACATGTTACGGCACATTTTGGTACGTGCCGTAATGCGTTACGGCACATTTTGTTAACCAAAATGCCGTAACACGGTGTCTGTCACATATTTACCCTATGAAATACACACGTGTGGCTTTAGACAAAACTACAAGAATAATATGGACACAACTTATTGTGGTCTCACTGTGCAGGTAATGGAGCCCTGCTCTTTATTCAACAACGCTTTATTTATGCATACGTTATGCTCCATTGAACAGAGGTGTATATTCAAATTCAAGTATTTAACAGTGTCCACCCCAACCGAATAAAAAAAAAACCTGTGCACCTCGATCCCGCCCTAACAAATTAAAGGCAATGGTGATGATTGTTATTTGTTTTTATTTTTATTTCATAAAGTACTACATGATGAAGCCAACATGATGACTGAAATATCCGATAAAGAAATTACAGAAGATATTTCACCATCTAACCCAGAAAACAAGTTAAAAAGAAAGTTAGAAATACAGTATAATCAAGTTACATAAAGTAAAAAAAGAGAAATATAACATCTTAATCAAGAAGAAAAGGCAAGAGGATAAAATATCTAAAATATTCAACAAAGTCCGACCGCAGGCGTTAGAAAGAAAGACGACAAACAGGATGCCCTGGAGTGTAGATACGATTAAAGGTTCCCTCCAAATTAACATTCTAATAGATAAGAACTTTCCATTACTTCCAATTAGAACCCTGCGAAGACGCTTAGCAACGATACCTTTCGAACCAGGTATTTTAGATACGGTGTTTAGTTTGTTGAAAGAAAAAGTACAAGAAATGCAACCTTACAAGCGTATCTGTTGCCTTAGATGATCGATCATGTGGAAAAGTGCTAGGAAATGTGACACTGCCTGGTCACTCAGGTGTAGCTACACATGGTCTTGTATTTATGCTTAGAGGAATTACCTCGTGCAGGAAACAGACCGTGGCATACCACTACACAGGTAATTAACTCTACAACGGGAGAAACCTTTATACCGATAAAAGAGTTATAGTACTATCAACTTGATGTTGTTGAGGTAAATGACATTTTAACAAATGAAGTAAGTGTGAAACCTAGCAAAGAGCTTTTAGACTTCCAGTCAAACAAAGATCTGAAGCTCGCGTTAAACCTGCTCACTGCAATATTAAAACCGTCTCAAAATGAAGCTGTCACATGCTTTGAATCTGATTAGCCATTGTGTTGCCGCCAGTATACAATACCTGGTGGAACATAAAAAATATGACAGTGATTTTATGAAAACTTGATGATTTCTTAAACGGGTCAATCACTGGTTCACCCGGTGATGAGATTAAGCAGGCTTAATAAAAGAAGAAAAAGAGAAGAGTTATTTTTAAAGCATTTTGTAGTACTGTATGTTCAAAGGAATACAGATCGCAAATGAATGGAAACCGATACAAACTGGAGTGGTTGTCTCTACAACCTTGGTAGTGGAATTTCAAGACTACCTACTAAACCAAGGAATGAAATTTGTATTAACTTCCCGCTTAACACAGGATTGTCTGGAAAATTTCTTCAGCTCAGTAAGATTGAAGAATCCAGTACCATCTCCCCTAGAATTTAAATTTGCCCTGAAAATCATAACTGCCCAGTATCTCAAAACAGTGTCTACTAGAAGCTATAATCAAAACAATAGCGAGTTCCTTGCCGAACTGTTAAACACTTCGGTTAAGCCACAGAACGATGACAAGAATGACGACGATTGTATGCTGCTTCAATCAAGCAAAGAACCACCCTGCATGCCTGAAGTTAACAGTTGATAAATACCTTGCTGGGTACGGTGTCTCTAAAGTCCAGAAATACCAATCTTCCTGCGACCAATGTTTGGCTTCAACTATTGTTGATCCCGAATCCACCGATGTGTCAAAATTTACGAAACTCAAAGATTATTCTGGCCACAGTTCGATATACGTTTAAAATCCGGTCTTTGAAATTATTAAGCAGGCTGAACTAGTATTCAAGACAAATTGACAAAGACGCATTCATGAAAGTAACAAGCGTGAAAGCACATATACTACAACATACCGAATATCAAAGCACATACAATTACCCGATTGTCATGATCAAGCACAATATTTTGTCTAGATTCATTAACGTGCAAACACAAATCATGCGTAAAACACTGCGAAATCGCAGAAGGAATTTGGCAATAAAAGTATGGCTATGAGAAACTTGTCAAAAGCATTAAGTAGTAATTAGATCAACTAAGTTTGGTCATTAGGACATGAAAATGACATAATCAATAAATTTGTTAAAATCGTTAAACTTAATCGATATTCTCATTTTATATATTATGACATCATTTGATTTGTGAAAATAAAGTTTTTATTGAATACACAAAGAGGGTTCATCCTGTTATTTTAATGTAAACACTTTTCAAATCTGTTTAAATTTCTATACTAAAAGTCTTTGGATTCTTTTATCATCGACCATTATCGTTATAGTATAAACAGGCCTTTAGACTGATAAATTTTAAACAAAAGACTAACAGACATTAATGTGATATAGACTCAAAACGTACCTACAGACAGACAGGCCTAAACGAAGTAGGCCCATGATGGGAACTTTTAAATAATAAAAAGGATAGACCTTAACAGAGCCGTATTCAGTTTTGAAGATACAAAACATGATGTTAAATTATGTTGCCTGGTGTATGCATTTTCATACTGCTCATTATGTATTAAAATAAATAAGAACCTTGGCATATGTTTCCTATTTTACAAATAAAATAAATCTGATTTAATGGCTATGACTCTGCTTTTTAATTAAGCACCCCTCCTACAGTGGAACTTGTCTTAAATGGTTTGTTTCAATAAGCATCTTGTAATAAGTTTCCCCTGAATCACCTCAGCACTGTCAGTTGATCAGTCTGTCCTCTCTGTCTACATGATCATTTGTGTTGAAACAGGTTTATAAATTATTTCCTTAGGTGCCCTTTCAATTCCCCCATGTGTGTTCATAGGCACCTCATTTGAATAAGCACCCCCAAAAAGTGCTAACAATATTTTAAACACCTGGGTAATTGGACAAAATGTCTACATGACAAAATATATTGGCAGGTTTTCTAAATTGAACCTTGTCTCTGTCAGGATCATTTAAATATCAAAGATTGCTTACAATAGGCTCTACCAGCGGCCATGGCATTCTGGAGTCTGTGGTACATTGTATCATGAAAACAACTGTTTTGACATTACATGCCACCACACTCTAGTTCTATTTCCCCTTAAATTTTAATATTGATGAACCAAATATTTTCACTAAAAGCAGCTAAAACTTACCAATTAGGCAAAGGGGAGATGGCTGAGGTTGGTACAGACACTTGAGGCTTAATGTACTCGATTTAAAAGAAAATTAGTTTTAAAAAATAAGAATGGCAAACATTCGAAAACAATTTTACATGACATACAAAGTTGGTACCAAGGTACGGATTTCATTTTTTAAATAGTGACATAAGTCGGCTTCAATTTACATTGAAAAAGGAATCGGACCAAAGTGTGTGCACTTCAGTCTCAACTAAGGTGGGCTGAGATTGGCTTTGTTTTGTTTAATTAGTGAACAAATATAATGATGCCTCAATTGCGGTAAATTGATTCTAGAGGTGCCTTGTCTACAATTTTGGCTCCTCAACTCTGACCTTGGTGGGCTGAAGTTGTTTTAGACTTAACTTTTCTAATATTGACAAGTCTTGCTGCAATTGCCTTAAATTGATTTACTTTCAAAGATTTTTTGGAGTACCATTTCCAAGATCCTAGAGGTGCCATATTATAAATTCTCTACACATCACTGCCACCCAACCAGTTGCTGAGGTTGTTTTGTTTCCGTAAGCCCTCTCTTCCCCAAAATCCTGGAGTTATGTATTGTCGACAATTGTTCTATTCATAACATTTTTTAAAGTGGTTGAAGTGTACGACACTTCTTAGACACCACTTAAGAGCATTTAACTGACATGTTTGTCTAAAACAATTGCTGGTGTTTGACAGGGAGTTTCCCCTTCTAAAGCCCATTCCTGTTCACTTCACTCCCATCGAAATCCCACTCCCCCTCCACCCACAAAAACAATATCTAAAGCGTGTTTACTGTGACAGTTACTGTATACCATGGCCCTTTTTTACAATTTGAAGTGGCCTTTTCTGGATCCATCTCGTAAATGTCTGGATTCACCCGCTTGGTACATTTACAACTGAATTTCCTGTATCATTAGCCAATAGTCCATGAATTCCTGTGCATCAATTGCAAATAAACTCTTCCTGTTTAAAAAAAGTTCTGCGTCTGATCCAGAAGGACAGGTGATCTTGAAATAATTTGCCTTCGGCAAATTTAACTGTATTTATTTGTCATGTTCTTGTGACACCATTTCATATTCAATCGGACAAAATGAACAAAAAAGGGGTAATTTAGTAGCCTTGAAAATTAATGTGACTTGCAACTTGATTGCAATTGATTTGGTAAACCATACTGTAGATAATAAATTGTTCATTTATATGTTTAAAGGCATTAAAAGAAAAACAGATTTCAAGGGCTGAGATTTAGTAGAGAATTCACTTGATGTCATTGTTTAAGAATATGAAATCATGTCATTTAAAAAAAAAATTACTTCAAACTATAACTAGTCATGATTTTAAGAATATGGGTAAGAGATAGTGGATTAATTTCCCATTAACAAAAAGTAAAAACAAACTTAACATTTATATAGTGGTTAAAAACCAGTTTAATTTTTCAATTTATATAAAAGGTATATAATTTCAGCACTGCATTCAATCACGAGTTCAGGATGCCGTCTACTCTCCTCATTTTGTTTGGTATTCTAGATAGAATTCAACTGTGTCCGGTTTGTTGGATTTGGAAATCGTAGTGTACTCATTGCTTTGTTATTAGAGTACAAATAGCTGCTGACAACCACAGTCTTCAGATATTTGTAATACTTGTTGGCATTTCCAACTTGTTACTCCATGACTATGTTCAAGATATTTTTCAAGGCTTGTTCATACCGCATCATTAATGAGTCTTCTTGGTTATATGGCGATGCTTGCTCAACTTTCAACTTGGCTTCTGCTTGCAAAACCTGTTGAGCCAAGCCACAGTTCTTTAGAGATACCTTTGCCTGCAAAAAAAATTGTGGAAATTAAAGTATCTTATTTAAATACAGTACTACAAATTTAAAAGCATATGGATCAAGAAAATATGTGAGGTGTCACCACAAAGTGAGTCATGTTGTACAAAAAATGAAAACTGAGTTAATGTTATATTCTAATAGAGAGTATTATAAGCTTTAATTTGGTTTTTGAATTAGGTTCATAGGTGGAGTATAACCAGAGAAAAATAGTTTTGAAATGTACACATCTAAAAACACACTTTGGAGAAAATCGACTTTAAAGATAAACAACTGTTGACTTCCTACCTGTTTTTCCATTGATTTTGAAAACAGCCTTTAAAAATTGTAGTTCAAAAACATGTTTATTGTAAATGTTTGAAATTAAAAAGTAATAAACTTCCCAAAACAAAAATCTCATTTGTATAAAATTTTGAATTATTTTGTAAATATCTCAAAATGACCTGGCATACAACACGACTCATTTTGTCACGACACCTCACATATATAAATTTATCCCAAAAATATATGAAGTCATACCTAAGTTAGTCTACATGAAAGAAAATCAAACTTTAAAAAAATCTGTAAAGGGGGCCTACTAAACAAAAAAAAATCTAGATCGACCAACACACATTGTAAAAAACTGTTGTGCTGGGCAACACAAACATTTTTTAGGTCTTATCCCCTGCAGGAATTTTCGAAATCAATGGTTTGTTGTGTTATGTACTTGGCACTGCAGTGCTGTTCATCGTGCTATGGTATCATGCTATGGTAGCAACTGTTACTAAATTTTATTCTGATGGATTTTTAGGACACTATTGAATCAAAGTCATCTTAAAACCTAACATACTAACTGCTTATTCCATGTATAATTTATAATACTGTCAATAACAAAATATATACAGGCATATTGTCTTGATAGTTTTTGTAAGGTTATCAAAAATATAATTACCTTCTGAGTGTTTGATGCTAAGGACCACAGAGCAGTGGCTGCTACATGCCTGGAATCCAAAGAATCTACATGGAGCTGAGCCATAAGGAATTTAATCACTTTTTCTGAAAAATAAAGAAAAACATGAAACATTTTGACATTTACAATTTGTTTCAATCCTGTGTCTGTAATATCATACTCACAAATTTACAATTTACACATTGCAGTTTTGAATATAAAGCAAGGAGCTCACAAATGAATAACAATATTGATAATGTGACATTTATAAGGTGCTTATTGTCAAGGCCTCTTCACAATTATTACCCCTATTTATTGGAGCAAACACCTATGGAACACAACCCATTTCACAATGCCACATTGCATTTGTAATTACAAATCCTCCTGGGTTGAGAGGGATGATGTGGATAGTGTCTTGCCTAAGAACAAAAACAACCGACCATAGTCGTAACTCCCGATTTTGTGATTGGAATTCTGAAATGCAACAGCTGCACCAACTTCTTCCACACGTTGAAACTCGTGCCAGTGAGTTGATCGTGTCATGTTTTATATATTGCAAGTGCATGCATTAATGCTGCAATCTATAGGTATTTGTTGGTATGTCTGGTGTAAGAATGGGAAGCACTTCAAGCCTTATGCAAAAATCGTTATATGACTGTATTATTATTACCTGAAGCAAGCAGCTTCGGCTTGTTAGTGGCGTTGAAACATAGGTTGCGAAGTATCATAAGAGCTGACTGACTTAACTGGGTGTTGGGTAACATTGCATATTCAAGCAACAGCTCCAATGAACCTAAAAACAAAACATCAAGAAATATAAATTATGAAGTAATTCAAAATATGTTTTAAAATATATAACAATTCTTATTACTCCATGGAATTATGTCATGTGGCCACTAACTTTCTTCTTGTTGTGGAAAAAAACTTAAGATTTCTACTCCTCCGTTATCCTTTGATGGATCTGGCTGAAATTTCAGTGGCGTATTCAGGTGCTTGAGCACCCCCCCCCCCTTTTGGAGGCAAAAAACAATAAAATTAGGATACAAAGTCAAAATCTGGGCCTTGAGCACCCCTTCAGTGGGAATGAGCAACCCCTTCAGAGGAAAAGGAGTATACTGTGAGGTTAAAGCACCACAAAAGCATAAATTGTAGTATAAAGAACGTGCCAACGGGGCACCAATAGCGGAAATAGTTCTTTTTGAGCACTCCCTTCAGCAATTCCTGGATACGCCCCTGAATTTGGTAGGTATATCCAAGGAATCCAAGTAATGTATACACATTGAACCTCTGAGCACGCTTTTTTCTTACTTGGAGGCCAATAAATGATGATTTCTAATGATTGTCTAAGGAATGATACACATGACTGACCACATGCAAGATGGCTAGCTCAACAGTGGATAAGCATTACACAGCAAGGTCCATGCTATACATTAACAAATAGTAGACCTTATGACCACATGCAAGATGCTAACTAAACAGTGGAACAGCAATACACAGCAAGGTCCATGCTATACGTTAACAAATAGTAGACCTTATTCACATGACCAGATGGCTAGCTCAACAGTGGAACAGCAATACACAGCAAGGTCCATGCTATACGTTAACAAATAGTAGACCTTATTCACATTGTCTCATTTCTTTGTTCCACGCAGTGTAGCTCTATTTGAGCTTGTTGATAATAAAGTTTTTATAATATAAATAACAATATGACAGATGCACGAACACAATTTGTAAACATGAAATTGTTAGTCCAGGGGTTCAATGGGTTAACAAAAAAAAAAAAAAATTTTTCAAATGTAGCAACTAGATGACTAGGAAATTCTTCTTCACACAAACATAAAAATAAATGGCATTATATCCTGTATTCATAGCACTTCATTGACCACAATCATTGGTCAGCAATTTCTATCCGTTTTTAATTGTTGCATCAAGGCTTTGAAGTAGTCATTTTAGTGAATAATTCTCACCTCTTTTGAAACAAATATAAAGAGCTTAATTGTCAATCTTACCTGGAATCCTCATAATCATAATCTGTCCTTCACTTGTGAAGCTAAGATTAACAAGTAAATGAAGCCAGCGTTGTGAATTCAATATCTTACTATGCATATCCTTGCCCTGTTTGGCAGGAGTTACATCACTGAAACTCTGAAGGAAATTACTCTTCCACAACACGCTTCTACACTCTGCTGACCACATTAAATTACCAAGCACATTGAACAATTGTTGCTGTACTTCTGTATCCTCTCCTTTGTTTGAAATGGTTTTGACTCTTTCTCTATCAGCAAGCTTGATAAGACTGTGGAGCAGGGAGCTACCACTATGACCAGCAGGGGTAGAAGCCATCGAGATACAAACTATGGATAGAAAGAAAAATAAATTTAGTAAATAAATTACAAATTGGTTCTCCTCTGAAGTGTCACTTCATCTTAAGAGTCACTTTAAGTCTTGTAGCTAATCCTACGATGATGGTGACTTGGATTAGCTCATAGTAATCTCTAGAAAATGTACAAGGTTCTTAAGAGTGAACATGAGTTGATTGTGCACACCAGTCCTACAGTTTAGTGCCTTTACCGGAGAAGACTATATACACCAACAAACCTAGGTAAAATCCATGCTGATACTTTGGCTATCAATATGATAACCTTGCCTAAGCTGTTTGATCATTCAACTCAAAGTGTTTACTTTTAATATTTGGATCATTTTTGGAAAATCATGTTGGTGAATAAAAATTATATATGACTTCAATAAGCAAACAACATGAGTTACCTGTTGGGCACTTTGCTGTATACGTAGACATGAAGTTGAGTACAGCAACCAATAAGGAACGTTCTAACAGACTCCAAGACCATAGGTTTTGGATTAGTGCAGTCAATCCAACAAGATAACCTGCCATCTACAACAAAGTTAAAAATGTTAATCATTATCAAATTAGCAACATTTAGCAACTTTTTATTTTAATAAAATCGATATGGATTACAGAGGCAGACTTCATAAATATAATTTACCTCTACTATGTTTATAACATTTAAGTTATTTACTGCTACCATAATTAAAATGTCATCATATTTTATGTTATATTCTACATCTAATATTTAAACTGCACTGATTGGTTAAAAGAGTGCCACGTGATTAAAAATACTCCTATTCCAGCAAGCTGACGTCACTTTGCGAAATAGTACTATTTATCAAAGTGACGTCAGTTTTATGACATCACTTTGCGGTATAGTAAAATACTATTTGACAAAGTAACATCACTGACAATTGTGACATTACACAGTGATAAGAGCTAGGCTAGGCCCACTACTAGTACTAGTCCTAGCCTCAGGCCTAGTCTAGGCGTTCCAATCTAGACAATCAATTCAGTAGACAGTGGAAACACACAAAAACAAAACATGGTATGTCCGTTTTCCGAGAATTTTGTGGAGATTTTGGAGTGAATTTTGAAGATGTAGGCCAGGGCCTAGTAAGTAGTGTATTCGCGCCTCGATCGCACCTCCTCAGAGCGTACGGGAAAGGTACGCTAGGCCTAAGTGTAGGCCTAGCCTTAGGCCTAAGCCCTTTGTCTTTCAAGTGTTTTATGTAGAATATAAAACAAATATATGTTGCCTAATTTTGAGTTGCTAGCTAAAACCATGGGCCTCGGTGCCTCCAAAAAGTACCATTCACTTCGGGGCTGCGCCCCTCAGTGAATAGTACTATTTGGAGGCACCTCTGGCCATAGTTTTAACCAGCAACTCTTAAGGCAACGTATATATGTATAATGTTGCTGAGAGTGTGGCATACAAAAATATATTTACCTTGACTTCAGTGCTGGCAAACATAAAATTCTGTAGTAGATTAAAAGATGAAATAAGTTCCAAAATCAATGGATCATCCTATAAAATAAAAAAGAGAATAAAGTTATACAGTATTAGCTCACATATACAATGTACAACTATCAAAAAATAATAAACAGATTAAATTAATACAGTATTAGCTCACCTATATAATGTACAACTATCCAAAAATAATAAACACATTAAAGTAATACAGTATTAGCTCACCTATATAATGTACAACTATCAAAAAATAATAAACGGATTAAAGTAGTACAGTATTAGCTCACCCAGGGACGGATCCAGCAGGGCTGGATAGAGGGGCCCGATGGCGGATAGAGTTCTGTTCTGTTACTGTTTGTTTTTTTCACACTTCAGCTTAAATATTTAAAGAATTGCAATTACACAAAAAAAATGTTATAAGCAATTCTAACTATAGAACAAACAAAGCGATAGTAGTAATATTTTACTTCCGGTCTTTATTTCGTTAAATTTTCCACATATAAAAATATAAATAAGAATATGATACAAACATTTTGGTCATTGCAATTAAAAAAACTGACTTGCGACTCAAAAATATATTATTTACAATTCACATACATATAAAAACATTAAAATAAACAAAGTTTAAAAAGACATACTAAGAGAATATTTTCAGATTAAATAAGAAGCACTGGGCGAGCAGGCAGAGAGACAGACGCTACCGCAGGGACACATTACAGAGAGTTCAAAATTTTGATCATATATGGGATTGGGCTATTCATGAATCTTGTTGTTTTGCATTTCGGTTGCTTATATTTACTTGAATTACGTAAAACCATTGAGTGATGTTTGTTATTTAAGGCAAACCAATGAGAGTGACGTACAGATTTAGAGACAGAAAGAGCAAACTTAAAGCAAAGCTTGTCCCTACGGTCAGAGAGCCTCTCAAGCCCAAGCTCACCCAGAGCATTGTCGTACGTGGTGTAACTACTCCCAAGGATGCACTTACAAATTCGCTTCTGGACTTGATCAATCTGTTCGTCCTGTTGTCGAGTAAGTCCCGAGTGCCACAAGAGGGCACAATACTCAACAACAGGACGAAGATAACATTTAAAATTGTTAACAAGTTCTGAAATGTTGAGACCAGCTCGCTTGAGGGACCATACCAAAAATAGTTTTCGATTAGCTTTAGAACAGAGAGTCAGTATTACTCTTCCATTTTAAATTGTCAAACATAATACCGAGAAGTTTAACAGTACTGACAATTGGTAACGTTTCATTGGATATGCGTAGGTCGATGCCTGGAAGAAGCCGATGACCAAAATAAAACCGAATGTCCTGACATTTTGATGGATTTAATTTTAATTTGGTATCACTAGTCAATTTTTCAAGGAAATCAAGCACCAATTGTAAATTGCTATGATTCCCAAAACTAGTGTTTTTGCATATTGTTTGGTCATCGACATATTTCCAGGCATCGACCCCAAAATGATTAAATTAATAACAACAATAAACAATAATATCAAATTTCGTGTTGCTTCTTGGGGAGTAGGGTCCTCCCTAGGTCAATTTCCAAACAAGATGTGTATCCTGAGTACCTGAGAGACAATTTTCACAGATAATTTATTGCAAAAAATGAGTTTTTCCAAGTTTAAAAAATATTTGTCAAAGTCAAAAAGGGGGGCTAGGGTTTGGTAGGCCCCTTGGATCTGCACCTGGCTCACCTATATAATGTACAACTATCCAAAAATTGACTGTCCAGAAAATACAATTTCCAACCAATCCAGAGCAATTTTGAAAGTCTAACAATCATGAAATGAATCTAAACAGATGAGCTTCTCCAAACTGAACTGTCTAGAAAAACAAACAAAATGGGCTGTCTAAACAGTTCTGGGAGAATTGACTGTATAGTGTTTTTACATTTAATTAGATGAAATAATACAATCAATGAAAGCTTTGTTGGACTAACCTTCTTTTTGGAGGGTTTTGCTATTTTTAATGATTCCATCTTCAGCTTCTCTAGAATAAACTTCATGTTGCTCACTATGCTATCAAGTAAACCAGCTAAACAAAAATAAGCAGCTTTGGCTATTACAACATTTAATCAAAAAACAAAAAAAACCAAACAAATGCAATATACTAACAACGGCCTAACACAGAGCAAATGCAGATTTCGATCCAAGTGATGAACAATAGTTGGGATTTTCACATTATGCCTAACTATATGAGAAGTCAATTGAGTATAAAAAACAGTATTAAATTATACAAAGGTGTTCGATCAATCGAGACAAATTATGGCTTATTCCAAGGTTATTAATGGAAGACTTATTTTGTGTTAAAAATTTAAGTGCAAAATTAAATAAATGATGCAATGAAATTCTGAGGATTGCTTTACTGCCAGAATTATGGACATTGATGATAAATTTAACACTTGTATTCTGAACTTACACATTCAAATGCTGACAACATTATTGTGTTCAACAGAGAAATATGTAAATTATCAATAGTAAATATGCACATATCTCACGCAAGGACAATTTCCACCTCTAAGGAAATAAAGCACATTGAGGTTTCAAAATATAAAGTTTACAACAATTTGTATGTTAATAAACTTGTAGTACCTTTCATTGCAGTGTCTTTAGCAGTATTGCATACAGCTAGCAGGGTCTTTAGGGCCTGGTTGATGGCAGTTTTCTCCTCTTGTTGAGATGGACCTAGAGACTTGGAAAGTGTTCCATCATACCCTTGTAATACCACTTCACAGAGAGCACTACCACTTGACATGCATTCTACAAAAGGAGTGGCAGTCATGGTAGAGTTTACTGTACTATTATATAATGAGCTATCTATCATCTTTGTATCAATAATGGTAAGGAACTGTCAAGGAGTTTCCCTTCTGCATTCATTTGCTTTGTCCAGGCACCCTATCTTAGTGTTTGACTAGTTGTGACTAGCTTGTTTGTCTATACTCGCCACAAGGGTTATGTGATTTATCCAGTGATTGCTTTTAGCTTCTTTGTGTTCAGTTTAGCCACCAACTGGCTAGTTTTTACTGGTTCAAGTCTTCCCTGTTCTTCCACAATCAATATCACAATCAATACACTATTGTACTACAAAAAAAATAACTGAACATGTTGCAGCCACTTGTTGAGAATCTAGTGGTAACTCCCATGAAACTAAAATGAGCCTGATATGTGTGATGTGTAGGGCCCAGTCAATTAACATGGAATTAAGTCTTGGCATCCACAAACCATGTCCCATTTATGGCTTTAAATGGAAGGCATGCATTTTGCAGGCAATAGCACACATCGCAAAACATATTGTGATGGAAAGGAATATTACCTTTTGTGCATACAGTAGAAGACTATGGAGGGGTAGAAAGGCAGATGAACTAACATATGCAACCGGCACACCCCCCACCCATTATTGTCAAAACGTAGTTGCACCCCCCTTATATTAGGTGCGCCGAGTCCAAAATTTACCATAAAAACCCATATGGTACCAGAGAGCACCAAAATGGGGAAATAACCTTTTTTTTTGCTCGCCAAAATAAATCTGGCAACCACGCCCACCCAGACCTGGAAAAGTGCCCCCCCCCCCCATCGGTGGATCCTGGATCCACCCCTGATATGAGTGGGCAATGGCTTAGAAGGCATAATAGCAACTCATGTAACACAAGGGAACAGTCAAGTTGAAATTGATTGTCAGTCACCTCTAAATAGATAGAGCCTCACTCACATAGAGTATTATCCTATAGTAAACCATTGTCCATTAGCAGTCAAGTTGTTGCATATTCTACTTAATAATATACAAGGCCATTGGCTGCACACAATACTGTACATTAGCCCTAATGAGCAATGATTTAAAGGTTCTATCCATGTTAATAGATTAGATGATGTGGATAAAGACAATGTTTAATTATTATTTATTACTATTTGTTTTTTAGCTGTTCATTCCAATAGAAATAAGTTAGTTTCTAACCTCCATTAACTTGTATACTGTCATCAAGTAAATCAATGATAGCTTTTGTTAAATCATCGCTCTCTTGAATTTCTACTTCAGCATTATCTTGTCCTTCATATGAAAACAGATGTACTATAAAATGCAGAGAAGCTATCCTGGTTGGTGAAAATGTGGGTATCTTCATAATGTGAATAATGCATTCTGAAAAGTTGAAAACAAAAAACATAGAAATTTACTTACAGGTTTATAAGTGAAGAATTTATTCATTATTAGGGGTATCTGACTATAATTTTATTTTGCAAATTACTTTAAATTTCATTAACAATCCCTTTAATCCCTTTCTCCTTCTTTCTTCTTTCACAAAATACAAAATACTAATGTTTGTAGCATACAGCATGTCTGTATGTGAACTATGCTGAACTACTGAAGTAGAATATATTGTTTTATAATGAATCACTACAGGACTATAAGAAAGCTCTATATTCTTGTTTTTGCAAATCATGAGTCTACGAATATTGCTGTGCAGAATTCATAAACTAAAAATCCCCTATGAATTTTATATTCAATATAGATTCATAGTAATTACTATTGTTTTTATGTAATACATTTAAAAACAATCATAGATGTATTAATACCAATTTCCTTACACGTGTGCACTTCTGATTCTAATAATGTTTCCCTGTGTATGAAATTTTTAATAGTTCTATGTAAACAAATTTTAACAATTTTTGTTAATTTTAATCATAATTTTTAATTTTAATATTTTTGATTTGTACTACAATCAATATCATGTGTGCTAAATGTTTGTACCCTTGTTTATTTACATCAAAGTAAAAATAATAATAAAAAAACAAATCCTGTAGAAGTTTTATAGTAACTTAGAGGATTTAGAGGTAATGTTGCATCCAAAATAGCATTGAAAATGTTTAATTTGGATAAAATTTGACTTTTGGCAGGAAAAATAAATGTTAACAATTCTGATTAGGAACACTGTGAATTAGGCAAGTTTGCCTCCACCTGTCAATCTAGGCCAACATTTGGTAAGTACGTTCTGCAGCTGAGCTGTACTGTAGGCAGGTTTGAGCCTGATCATACTGGAGAACACTGCAAACACACACTGCCAAACCCTCATCAACAGATCATGTAATGGTGAATCTGACAGAAAACAGAAATACAAATTATTGTTTATTCTATAGCTGTTTTGGCTTTTATCAGTTCCTTAGTATTTGCCCTACCCAAGTTTCCACTTGTGTTCTTATTTTTCTTAAGAGAACATCGTATGCTTACAATTGTTAATGTATTTTGAAAACATGGTATTATACTTCAAAAATTTACAAATGAATAAGCTGGTAAGGCAAACAAATGTAAGGTAATTAAGCTTGTACGAGTGTCCAGCTCATCATTTTAATCATAGCCCTTTTGTGGTAGAGTGGCCAATTCCTGCTATAATTCTGGTATGTTTTAACCATGTATTTATTTACAGTTAAAGTATCTTAAAATAAAAGTATAAATTCACCAAAACTCCCTGAGTGGGTAGAACAAACTTTCAACACATTCATATACTGTACAACATTCACAGATACAACATCATTTCTATGGGGTAAAGGGCTTCCATACAAGCTTAAAGGTCATTCATTTCTAACTTTAAAGGTAGGTAAGAATTACAACATCATTTCTCAAAAGTAAATTTATTTAAATAGTATATAGTTACCAAGTAAAGCTGCAACATCAAGAGCTAGAAGACTGCAGCACTTTGGAAGCAGGTTAAATCCCACTAATCCCTTAATATTATCAGGATCTTGGATCATCTGACAGAGTATTAGATCTAGTATTTGAGTCACCATCAGTAACTGATCTTTTAAAATCCTGCTGTTTATGATGTTACTGGTTGAGGTTTCTGCAGATCTAAGATCCTTTAGATTACCTTCAATTCCCTGGGAATTTATCAACCTAAAAATAAATAAGTTGGAAAACAGGTCAATAGGTGCTACAGCAGACGTGTCACTTTTCTTTACTGAATAAGTAACACCTCTCTAATGGAGCTGCCAGAAAATGAAATATGGTATTACTGACATCAATTTGTATATGACAAAGCATACTCCAGTCAGTTTTTTAAAGTGTATGAGGGACTCACCCACAGTAATGCCTCTGTGAAAGGGCTAATGACCAATGAAGCACAGGTATCAGATGCAACAGCCAACATCAAGTTGTGCAAGACAGTATCTACTTCGGTCACTAGTCCAGGTATTTGTTCTACTTTTGCTCAAAGTGTATAGAACACCTTAGTAAAATTTTTGGAAGTTACTGGCCTACTGGTCAATGGGAAACTGATATCCGATGGAACTACTGACATTAAGCTCTGCAAGATCTTTTGTCCTATCTTTGCTCGAAGTTTATATAGAACTTACCTTAGTAATGCCTCTGTGATAGAGCTACTGGCTAATGAAGCACAGGTATCAGATGGAACTACTGACATTAAGTTGTGCAAGACACGACATACTCCAGTCACTAGGCCAGGGGATACAACGCTTGCTTCACTGCCTTTACTCATGGTGCTAATTGAACTTGTGTATGAGACTGTAGTATCTTGAGAACTACTTGATGATCCTAAACACAAGGTTCAAAGATATAAGTTGATTTCAAGAACATTTAAAGACCTCTATTATGGTGTTTAATTAGTATTAAGGAAAAGGTTTATGGTAATTGTGGTTCATTATATCAGAAAGCAATAGAAACTGCAGTCACTAAATGCATTACAATGTAAATTGTATGTTAATGAAATAAATGAAAATGTACATAGTGTAGCAATCATGCATACCTAATGTGCTGGAAGGAATCTTGACTGGAATTAGCCGCAGAGGGTAGTAAAACACAACTAAAAATTAATAAATTCTATTCCTCTTTTCTAAAATAATTGGGTATTGCTATTTTATATTTGTATGCTTTTAGACCAGGGGAAGATTTTGAGACAGGTTTTACTGGTTATAACAATCTATATGACTTTTCAAAGTCAAACTTTGCATAGTATAACATGTCATCTTCGCCTAGCCCAGGCACTGGTTCACTGGTTTGGTTAATCCTGTCACTGCAGGGGAGATATAAAATTGCGCAGCCAGTGCTTGACAGTACAGATTTGGCTGAGGCTGGAACAGAAGGTCTGTCTAAGTCTAGTAAGCCCCGAAGGGCAAGTTCAATTGAGGGTATTTGTTTTCAGAAGCAAGATTTACACAAGCAAGTCAGTAAAAATTGTATGGATATTTCCTCCATTCATGTTGATCTCTCTTTCAGGGAACAAAAAGCAAAAAAATTCTCAAATTGACATCAGATCTAAACAAAGCAAATACCACTGCCATTTAAGTGATAGCCGAATGCATTGGAACATTATTGTCCTCTTGCCTAGGGGTTCAATTTGGATAGCTATATTACAGAAATTTAGAAAGACAAAGTTTTAACACTCAAGTTTTATAAGGGTAATTTCAGAGCTAAGATAATATTACACCACAAATTGAAATGAAATTTCAATTATCTTGTTTTCCTAAATTTATAACTAAAGAGAATGTTCTCTAATGTTTTGAAAATGATCACACTTGCTAAATTTTTGGACAACAATAGTACTCGCTGTGTGTATGTCATCTGAGATGAGTCGTGTTGGTTTTTTGTATTCTTTGACAAGACACTTTTCCATGTTCTCTCTCTCAAGTCGTTAGGTGGAAATGTCATGTGCTGATTACAATGGCACCATTATGGAATGAATTGTGTTCTATGGTGTTTGTTCTAATGAATGGGTGTAATAATATGAAGCTTTTAAAGGCCTTGGTAAATGTGTTGCATAAGTATCACTTCTTCTTATCATTACTGTAATTATTAACTAACCTTGTTGTCCAGGTATAGCTGGTCTTTCTAGCCCAATCATTGTCATATTTTCATGGTTTCTTGCTGCTGAAATTGTCTGTTTGAGCATTACAAATGTACAAAACATTATTATTTAATACTTTTACTTAAGCTATAAAAATAAGTTGGGAAATTTTAATTTTTCACAACACTATATAGCATAAACTTCACATACAAATCCATATCACACATTACCTTGATATCTAAGGGTGAGCTTGTAAGTGAACTCAAAATAGTATCTGAAAATAAATTAAATTTGCATTAGGTTATATTTTATAACTATAATAAATTACGATTTGCATATTTATGTAGCAAGATTTCAATGACGGTATGAAGCATTATTGGTCAGACTCTTAATAATGGACTGGTAGTATACTGCATGTGGTCACATTATCTCTGTTTCTGTCATACCTGATACAAGACTATTGTATCTAGGTAATGACAGTGTAGTATAAACATTACCAAGTGTTACATCTACCTTGAAAATGCTTTAGAATCCTTTTTTTTCTGAAAATAGCTGCCATTTGCTACTAAAGTCATATTATAACTCCACAATTAAAAGGATTTTGTTAAAATTAGGGTTACTTAAAGAAGCCTTTTAATGTGCAGTGTTATTATTACATCTGTGCAGGACATGTTTGTAAAGAAAACAGGTGATTTTGAAATAAGTAGACCTTAACTTTTAACAAGTAAGATAAAATTCATCAATAAACGTAATATGTTATGCTGCATTGCTTCATTATATAGTTAAAGGCAATAATCAAGAACAAAAAAGTTAAGAATTTTATATAAAATATAAATTTCATAATAATTTAGCTACTAATTTAGCTACTATGTGTAATATTTTGTTAAGTTGTTTATCTTATAGTGATTTGTAAATAATTGCAGTGCCTCATCAAGCAGATGATGACGGTGATTATGATGTTATGCTGATGCTGATACTAACATTAATGAAAGTGAACAAGTAGGAATATTTTAGCCTGTGTCTTACAAATCACCTTAAAAGAAATTGAAGATATAGGAATTCACATATTGCCTTATATTTAAGGGCTCAATATATACCAACGACAGGCTTCAGCAATGGATGGAGCAGTCATGGGACACATTCTGTTCTGCTGCCTAACGTATAAAGGAAGAAGTATTTGAGTGATTTGAGAGCTATATTTATGGGAAGGAGCCTCTACCTGTATATATAACGGAGTTTAAAAAGCATAAAAACTGCTACAGCAGGTATAAAAACCCAAAACTGTTGCAGAAAAGGAATGAAAGAGAATCAATAATGAATGTCTGGTAAGTAGTTACAGTAACACAAAAATGTACAGCGTTAGGCTACTTATTATGTCCAAATTGAAATAACAAGAATAAAACAAGTAACTTTAGTAATATTCATATAAACATTTTTGTTTTGGTTTCAATATGGTCTTGAGAGCCTAGGCATAATACATTTACTGTTATTAATCATCATATGCTATTGTTATTTGTAGGTAAAACAACAAAAATCAACACCATCATCGGAGTGGACAGATAGGTCTGAAGCATTGAATAAAAGAAAGAGCTGTTTAATCTGGATGAAGGTTAACAAATGGCTATATTGTTCAAAGAAAATGGAAAAACAATGAGACTTATTTTAACCAAATCATGCGATACTTTAGTCGAAAGTGCTCATCTATAGAGTGATACAAAGGTAGAAGAAGACCAAGTTGTCTCAATGAAGGCAGAGGAGGCATTATTTCAAAAACATGTCATGGTGCATCATTCTGATAAGATGAAGCAAACATTTACTGAAAAGCTTTTATAGAAGTTGCTAGTGAAGTTCAAAATAGAGTATTCAAAGGGAAAGAAGTAATCTTCACAAAAAAATGTCCTTGTTAGAATGAATGATGTTAGTATCTTTAAACCATGAGCCCAGTTATCAATCGTCAAGCCTTAAATTTTGTCTGAAGAGAAAGTTTGTAACAAAACTGACTTTTGGCACCCACAGTGGAGAGGTGAATCTGAAATACTATATTCCAGTGAAATCCCCAAAGGAAAGCTTGTATATGAATCAGGTCAGGTACACTGTCATAAAGCAATAAGTTTTGGGACAACAAGAAGCGGATAATGTTTGTGAGCTGGTTGAAAGTCAAGAAAGTACTTGTGATTATCCAGAAGAGTTACATTTTGCATTTACTGTACAACTTGCATTCAGATTCACAAGGATTTACAATCAGTATATCAAATTATCAACACTTTGTATAGTTCTCTTGCATGGATAATCAGAGTTGACCAATATAATCCCACCAAAAAAAGACAAAGACACAAACAACTCTTCTTTCCCCATCACACGATAAAAAATTCTATTGCAGACAAAAGAAGTGAGATTCACTGGTGGGATAAGTGAGGTTCTTTAAAGCCAGATATAAATAAAGATCATAGCCATTAGAGAGGACATGTTCATGCAGCAAATGAAGGTCAAAGCAATTGAATTTTCCTCCATTGTTTGACAGGGACAACAATGATTACAAAAATATTGAGGATATTTTTTTGGAGGCCGACAAGTCTGCGACACAACAAGATACATGGCGCAGCCAGACATATTAGTCACCAACATGGAAATGCCACAGACTTGTTCAATAAGTTAGCCAAAAACCAGACATAAATCTGTTAAACCATTTGATGAGAAAATAAACCTGTGCATAATAAAAGAAGAATCAGGAGTTCTGTTAATGTACAAAAAGCATGTCACATCTCTTGATGAAAATGGCAAGTTCTGGTTAATATATATTGGCATCATTGAAATACTACTGTAACATGTCCGAGCATGTCATACCAGTGAGTGGCTTTTAAATCTTTAATCTGAGGTAGAATAGCTACCATGATTGTTTGCATGTGGAAGAACATTATATGTTTCCTCATGATGCTTTATCTTTACAGATACACAAAATGATGCAGGGTACTTACTACTAAATTGATTGCTTTTCAACATTTTATTTAACATTTTCATTTTAGTGCCTGCTGAGCAGAAAACAGGGATGGGCGTAAACAGAGATTATACATTTTAGGGTGTACTTGCTGATCAGATGAACCTTACAAGAAATCATGAAGTGGGAAATGTTGACAACTCAAAGAGCTGAATTTGTAAGATGTTGTTAGTCACTAACTGGAAAGATAATAATTAACACTTATATTGTTAAGTGGAATAACCCATTTACTACAGAAGATACACTGTTTCATATCTTATCTCTGGAAGACTAACCGCACAAGAAGTCACCAATAATATGCTAAATGCTAAAAAGAATAACAATTTTTATATCAGAAAGACTAGCAGTCCATAAAATTTACTTGTTTATATTAAATAACCTAATTTCAACAAAATGAGGTTAATGGTTATTGAGTTGCAATGATAATACAATACGACTTTAGTAGCAAATAACGGCTATTTTGGAGGCCATCATGAACTTTAAGGGTCACAGTAGTAAATTTACAAAGGCAAGCTTCTATTTTTTCTATACAAATACTATTCTATAAAAAAAACAAACAGTTGCTTTAGTGCATGGAAACTTAACAATGGGGGCTAGTTAATGAAGCATGATATTGGGACTTGGGTCATCTGCTTAATAAAGTGTTACTCAGCTGCATGGGTCATTAAGGAAAACAATGGATATGTGGATTGGTACCGCTTTTCATATGAATGTTTCAGCAATTCTCACTGCTACCATCTCAGCAACACTTGCTGCTGCAAGCTGTTTGGGAATTACAAAGTTCTCACAAAAAATAATTTGCTTTTATGTCCATAGATGTCAGTGGATATAAATGTTTGTGATAATCAAAAAAAATTATTAGAGAGGATCTTCAATGGAATTAAATAAATAATAATAAAAAAACAAAAACAAAATAACTATAAATATAACCTGGTATTTACCTGGTCAAGATTGAAACTGTCTTCCGGATATGGTGCTTTGTGGCTCGTCTGTTTTTAAGCCTATCATTCAGATTTTTTAATATAGAGAGTCAGATGCATACAAAAATAAACATTATTAAGGTGAGATAAACTATCAGCTTACATTAAAATACCCAAGGCCCCAAGCAAGTATGGCAGTGGCAAGTCATTAACTCAATCCTTCTCACACAGGAATGTATTGCATTTTAAAGATTACTCATATTGTACAGACAAAGATGTATAAATATACATACCAGTTGTGGTAAGATTTGACTGGCTATTGGTGGAGATGTCTGTAGAGTCATCCACCACAGAGACTGGCTGTATAGTGCCTAGGCCATAGTAGTTCTGCAGCATGTTAAAGACTTCTGTGTAGAAGTTATAATGTTGTAATAGTGCTAACAGTGCCGGCTTCCCTAGAAGTAGAGCCTAGAAAGTAGGTTTATATTAAAATTATCCACAAATAAATAACATTACATTTTAATACAATTTCTTACCTTTATACAACATACAATAACCACATATCAACTGCTATAAAATAGCCTCACAGCAAAAGAAAATCAGGGTAATAACAGATCAAAAGTAACATATTAAAAACACAGACATTACTCACATGGATTTAGTACAGCAGAAATAGAATATAAGTACAGTACTGAGTTTCACCATCAGAACGGGATGTGAGCGGGCATTTAACCTGTTCTGTTTCTGCTATGGTTCATGAGTAAGCACTTGGCCATTATAACTCACTAATTATTGAGGTGATTTTTACCTTATAATATGTAGTTCAGGTCTATAGCTGTAATAATTTAGGTGCCATGGTCTAGTAAATGCAGATTTAAGGGGTCATACCCAACAGACTCTCAATAATGTTTGGGCATAATCTCTATTTAGTTCAGGATCTGACAAATGTTCATAGTTCATGTAGAAGCTTAGTTTTTTTGGTCACATAATAAGACACAATGGTTTGGAAAAAAGTGTTCTTGAGGCACACATTCCAGGCAAGAGAGGAGAGGAAGGCCATGATGTAGATGGGATAGAACTGTGAAAGAGGCATTTGGTTCGATGGTAAATACAATAAGGATTGAAGAGAACAGATAGTTGTTTCACACAGCTGTCCAAGAAGCTACGCTCTAAAAAGTGTATGCTGATGATGATGATGATGATGAACATTCTTTAAGTCTGAATTCTTAAAGCTACTTAACCATACCAAACAGCCAAAAACAGACCACTTTCCATTACTAAATGTAATAAATGTATGTTATATATACTTGTGTATCTTCATCTTGTACACATGGTCCCTGCCATACTCCTGGCTTCAATTCTTCCTCAACACTGTCAGGTATAGAATGTGCCAACAGGTTACACAAGAGATTAGCAGTCTAAGAGCAATACAAATACAAGTTATTTACATGTATAGTCAGCATTTTCATTTAGTGCACACTTATTGGTCTTAAAGATGCTTTTTAATGAAAAAGAAGTCTGTAATCGACAAGTTTTGATAAAACTAATAAAAAAAGTATTAACTGAAGGAAAACAGATTTTTCCACCTCTTTTTCTTGTTACAGCTTTTTAAATGAGCAAAAAAGTACAAACACAAAAACAATATTAAATGAATCTTGACTAAGCGACCAGATTACATAACTAGCCATTATTATAAGGTTACATATGCTTAAAATGTGCGAATAAAATAGAAGTTTTGTATTAGAGAAGTTTCACTGAATACATAATTACCAACAATTTTAAAAAAGCAAGAGGTAAAAAAAAACGGATATAAGTAAACATGGCTACCTGCTGTCTTACTAAGCTGCATTCTGACTGGTCAAGGAGTTTTTCAAAGACCATGGCCCATAATCCACCTGGTAATAGATGACATCCATTTGCAATAGTTAAACATCCTGCAGGAGATGTAGCAAGACCTGATGCAATACCTAGGCCAGCAGCACGTACCTGCAAATGATTACAATCATAATATGGGGAATATCATGGCAAAACGACCAACCACCAGGAAGTTAAACAAGCACAATAACAACAGGAAATATAAATAAATATTATCTTTTGTTCTATAACTTAAGTTATAGACGTCCGATTTTGATAACTGACCCATCATTTTAATGCTTACAAGAAGGGTGATATGGATTTAATATTAATTTTTAAATTTTGCTACAACTTGGTTGTTTTGCCGTTATATGCTCCCTATGTACAGAATTCACTTCTAAAGAGGGACTCACATGGCAGGCCTGTACTCTGGCTTGTGTATGGAAGGGTTCTTTTTCCTGAAAAACGGACCATCGTCAGAGTTTTATCGGAAAAACAAATGGCAATAGGCGTGGGTCCAGGTCTATAAATGTTCTCAGGTGCACTCTTGAAGCACACAGTGTTTAAATTAATTGTTCAAAATATAGGGATAAATAAACAAAATCAGTATTCCAAAACGGAGGATATTTAAACAAGAAAAATATTCCACTTGGCTCTGATCTAACAAACTAACTCTTAATGTTACTAAAACTAAAGTCTAGGAACTTCTAACAGGCTAAAATCTAATACCCAGCTCAACCTTCACTTAAAAACCTCACCTATCTAGTATGTAACCTCCCATAAACACCTTGGTGTTACTATTGACAACACTGTTACTTGGAAATCTCACATTTCGTCTCTATGTAAAAAAATAAACTCCATCAATTACTTATTAGCTCGCTCTTCCCATTTCATAAATAGTTTATCTTTACATCTCCTCTATAATTCTCTATTTCTCTCAAGACTTGACTACTTTTGCTCTGTCTGGGGTTCCAAACCATCTATGACCATTAAACTTTAAAAAAATAATCAAAATAAAGCTATACGCATTATTCTTAATCTATCTTCCACTACTCATTTGACTTCTCTCCATTTTTCTAAGGCTAAAAGCCTTCCTTTTCAAGATCGATACAACTACCAACTCGGGTGTCTAACTTACAAGGCGCTCCACAATCTTGCTCCCCAGTCTATTTACTTAAGTCATCACTAATGGTAGGATGAACACTCGTCTGATCACCAGGGGTGATTTACTTATCCCAAGACCTCAACTTTTTTTTAAGTTATAATACCCCCTCTTTCTTTAATTCACTTCCATTAGATATCCATAATGCTCCATTTTACTACTCCTTTAGGTCTTCACTAAAACACTATCTTTATCTATCAATGGTTTAATTCCTATGGCTTTATTTCCATTTTCTGCCGCTTTCAAATTTGTTTGCTGCTTATTGTTTTTTTTTTGGACATACCAACCTTGGTAATCCAAATAGAGTAAGGGAAGCTGTAAATAACCTTGTTAGCTTTAGTGGACTTAAGCTGGCTTTAGAATTGGCTAAAGCACAATTCCGTGAATTTAATGGTGATCCTTACAATTTTATTAATTTATGGTAAATTTTGAGACAAACAATGTAAATGAATGTAAACTAAGTAATGATGCTAAACGGCTACAGTATCTTTTACAAATGTGCAAAGGCAAGGCACATAATTGTATTGAATGCTGCGCTATGCTTGGTAATGAAGGTTACAAGCAAGCTAAGGCGATTCTGAAGAGGCAGTTTGCTTATGCACGAGCTGTTTGAGAGAAAGCCTTTGAAACTCAATGATGGAGAAAGCCTTTGAAACTCAATGATGGAGAAAGCCTTTGAAACTCAATGA
>JAOTQE010087021.1:0-27397 GCA_025631205.1 Nesometra sesokonis
TTTATTTTTTCAGTTTTATTATTCCATATAAATTCTTTTATTAACTTAGTTACTTTAAAAGTGACATATTTTGGTACCTCTATGATGTTTGCTGCATATGTGAGTTTTGCTAGTGCGAGTGATTTTAATACAGTGACTTTTCCAAAAAAGGAGAGATTTCTCGAGCTCCATATTTTTAAAGTACGCTCCAGGTCAACTAATTTGTTATCCCAATTTTTTGCAGCATTTAATTTGGAATTATATCCAACATATATTCCTAAAATTTTTATTGGTTCTTTAACCCAAGTTATATCCAAGGGTTCATCTGTTCTATTTTTCCATTTTCCAATCCATAATGCTTTTGTTTTTTTTAATATTTAACGACATTCCTGATATTTTATAAAATGACTCAACAATATTTACAGCAGTTTGAAGACTAGTTTCATTACCAACATAAATAACCGTGTCGTCAGCCAGTTGACTAATTCTAGCCTCAATATTTTCTTGATCTTCTTTTATGTTGGGAAGTGTTATACCTTTATAACTATCACTGTTACGAATATTTACGGCCATTATCTCGACAACTAAAATAAACAGCAGCGCCGATAACGGACATCCTTGGCGAATACCCCTTTCCATGGTAAAGCTTTCGCTAACCCATCCGTTATTAATTGCAACACATTCAACATTGTTGTATAACATTTCGACCCATTTACAAAAGGAAATACCAAAATTTAATTTTTTTTTAAATTTCAAACATAAATTCTCTGCTAATCGAGTCAAAAGCTTTTCTGAAATCTAAAACGATCATTGCCCCTTCAATATCTTCTTGTTCTGTATATTGGAGTAGATCCTCTATTAAGCGAACATTTTCTCCGGAAAAACGGCCTTTGATGTAACCTTTTTGATCAGAATTAACCAATGATTTTATGACAACTCGAAGCCTGTTACTTAATACGTGTGCTAAAATCTTATAATCCGTATTTAACAGTGTGATTGGACGCCAGTTGTCTAAATGTTTTCTTTCTCCCTCCTTAAATAGTAATGTAATGACACCACGTCTCTGCGAGCATGATAACTCTCCAGATTCATAACTTTGGTTTATTGCATTACAAACTAGTTCTCCTATACTGTTCCAAAAAAAGTTATAAAATTCTACCGTAAGGCCATCAGACCCCGGTGATTTATTTTTTTTCATTTTTAAAAGTGCTATTTTGCATTCATTGACAGTAACCTTACCTTCACACAATTCTCTCTCGGTTTCAGAGAGTACGTTAACGTTTGTTTCAGCAAGGTACGAGTCAATTTCTTCTTTTTTAATATTTTTTTTTGTATATAAATTCTTAAAATGATTGACTTCTTCTTTAAGAATATCAGCAGGATCTGTTACAGTGTTACCATTCTTCGTAAAAAGACTTTTTATATGTTTTTTTTTACTATTTGTTTTTTCTAAACCTAGAAAATATTTAGTATTTCGTTCACCTTCTTCAATGAACTTTGCTCTCGATCTAACTTGAGCCCCCTTTGCTTCAATATCATATAAAGATTCAAGTTCTTTCTGCTTATTTTCAATACTCTCCTCAGTATTTGCATCATTTTTACTTTTGTCCATACTTTTTTGATTAAGTACACTTATTTCGTTTTGTAATTTTTCTTTTTTAACATTTATATTTTCGTGTCTTTGCTTGCCATAATACATTGAGAATTCCTTAATTTGTGTTTTTATAAGGTCCCATACCAACACAGAATTAAGTTCAGTATCATTATTTAATTTTGTTTTGTTAATTATATTCTCTATTGAATTTGTATAAATGCTATCAATTAACAGGCTGTTATTGAATTTCCAAAGGCCTGGACCCTTTTGTGGTTCATGTAGATTTAATTTAATTGACACCGCCTGGTGGTCTGTCAAGATCACAGGCCGTATGTCGCATGTTATTAAATCCCCATTTTGAACAATTTCATCATTTACTAACCAGTAATCAAGTCTTCGGTAGATGTTGTTTATTTTTTTCCTCCATGTGAATTGTATATTGTTTTTATTTTTAATCCTCCATGCATCTGTAAGTTTTAAATTTCTCATCAAATTTTTGATAGTAAAGACTGATTTATCAGGTCTATTTACACTTCCTTTCTGATCTACCTCTCTATTCATAATACAATTTAAATCTCCCCCTAGAAGAATATTGTTACAATTTTTATCGTTAAAAATTTCGAACTGACTGTGAATATCTCTGAAAAACGTACTTCGACTTTTGCTATCATTTGGCGCATATAAGTTGATGAATAGGAATGCTTTATCGTTTATAATTACGTTTAGAAATATAAATCTTCCATTTAAGTCAATGGATTCTTTAACAATTTTACATTCACAATCTTTTCGTATTAAAATTGATACACCTCTACTATATGAGGTACCCAAACTGTGTACGGCTTTACCTTCCCAGATAAAGTCAGACTTATTTATTATTTCCTTTGTTAAATGTGTTTCTTGTAGCAGAATTATATCCGCTTTTTGATCTTTACACCATTGGAAAATTTTACGCTGCTTCTCTTTGGTCCTAAGACCTCTTATATTAAGAGTAATACAATGTAGGTTCATACCGTAGTTATTTTTTATAAATTAGTCGATCGTATGTGCTAGGATTTTGGATATGCCTAATACCAATATTTACAACTTAAAATCTATATACAATACACACTTTATATATGTGTTTTTGTTACCAGAGTTTACTTGGTTTTCTTTTTTTTTCTTAAGATTCGTTTGTTGCTTGTTTCTTTCTTTTCTGCTTGTTCTTTTTCTGTGTCCGCCATGTCCTCGTTTTCATCCAATAATGGATGTGTTTCTGCTTCATTTGATTTTTCTCTTGCTTTTCTTTCCTGTACAGATCCGAAGAAGTCTGTTAACTTTTTCTGTTCGCGTTCGTCTTTTGTTTCACAGATGTTTTGCGTGCTAGGTTGAATGATGTTTTCATCGTGAACCGCTATATTACCGTCGGCCACTCTTTCTTCGTCGGTGGTATCATCGCTTCCGTTTGTGTCACGGGGTTTACAGAACACATCATTAACTTCTTCCTCATCCGATGATAACACGACTTCTTGTTTCTTTTCAGCATGTTTTGTATTACTTTTCGTGGGTTTTGGCACATTAACGAAAGATTCCCACATATCGTTGATATATTCTCTCGGGGAACCCATTGATTCACTGATTGATTTCTCTTTCGCCGTACAGTTATATTTCGTATGTCCTTTCTGGTGACATATGAAGCATACAGTTTCTGATTTGCAATTGTAAGACAGATGTCCATTTTTAAGGCACTTGTTGCATTTTATTTCTTGCCCTTCGTGAAAAACACGGGCTTTAAAACCATTTATGGTAACTTGCCTGGGCATTATAGATGAAGATCTTTTGTCAACATACAAAGCTCTATCGCCATTCAGCCAGCTTGTTAACTGCCCATTTACTCTTATTTTAAGCCTTACGATTTCTCCAACAGGCTTTCCTCCTAATTCCTTTATACGATTCACTATTTCTGAATCCGCAACAGATAAAGGAATATCTTTGATTAAAATTCTTGTAGATGTAGACGTAGTCTCATGGTTAGTTTCAAACAGAACTGTAAACTGAGAATATTGCGGTAATTTGCAATTGCCGGCTTTTGTGTGAAAGGGTACTTTCCTTCAACAGTGCCGGCATTCGTTAGACCACCTCAGACCCTAGACATATCACCGTTATATTACCCTTTATGAAAGGTTTTGCAGTGTAATACCTGCTTACGCAGTGAAGCATAACTATACAAAGGTCATGGGAAAACTATTATTAAGACTGCCAATTTTACGCCTTTCGCGCAGATCCTTTCACACAATAAACAGTCATATTATCGGAATTCAACATTCTGTGTAAACGGGTTTAGACAGGCAATAATGTCGGCATGGTTATGGTAACATTGCGAAATTTTCTGTGTGAAATGGGCTTAGGTGATATCTACTGTATAGACTGGCTGGGCTTCGGCCCAAAAATGGTACGTCTTGCTTTTCTGGATTGTTCTAGAAGAAACAAGTTGGTTTACAGTACTACAGTACAGTATTAGAAATGTTACAGTAGGCCTATTTGTAAAAATTAATTGGTAACTCTCTATTTTTCAGAAATGGATATAGAATGAGAAAATCAAAATTTTAAAGCATTGACAAATATGTTGAGTGATGAAGGTAGGACATTTGTATTTAATGTGGCTTAAAAATTTGCACTTTATATTGTACAGTTTGTTAAAGTAGAAATCATGTTATCATAAGACCACCTCTGTGTTAATAGGGTAAATGTGGCCATTCTGTCTCTTAAAATCTGACTATTTATTAAATTCTGTTTTGTCTTTCATGTGACTATCGTTTATAGTCTTTTTACTATCTATTGTTCACTCCTTCTGCAAAGTTACTGTTTACAGTGAAAGATTACATAACAAAGTTCCGTCGGAAAGATTGTTGCCATATAATTTATTTTGAAAAAACATATTAGTTTTATTAGTTTCAAATTGTTTAATAGTTCTCATTTCTAACACTGCAATTTTTGAGCGAATAAGTTTGTTGTGACCTTTGACCTAAATTTAAAAAAATCTAGTACAGTAAGTAAATTTCTATTAAAGCAACACGCGTGTTGTTAAACAACACTCGTAAGTAGACACCTCCCATAACAGACACTAATCCAAAGACCCATTTGTTCATGCTTGATCTAATTCATGATTTGCAACTGTAGTAAAATGAATTGGTCCAAACTGAGTTGTAAACTAAATGGAATTGTTACTCCAAGCATTTATAAATGGTAGCAATCAAAATACAATTCTCTACTTGGTTCACATCACATCAATACCTTTCAAAGAAGCATAATATACCATTTATGTTGTAGGCCATAAGGCGATTAACTAAAATCTGTATGATGTTGTACAATTACATTAACCATATTAACTTTTATATTATGTTATTTGAAGTAGGTGATGGAGATGACGATGAGGCTGCAGATGAAGCTGCGCCATCAACCTCACATCGGCAGCACCAACAACACAATTACGGTATGATGTGCTGGCCAATGAATTTATTACCAAGAGAACTTTAGCAACACGAACCACTGCTATTGCTGTTGCTGGGTGATGAATACAATGACTATGATGATAATGATTATGATTATATGATAGTGGTGGTGATGATGAAAACAATGATTATTACAAAGATGATTATCAGAATGATGAAATGATGACAACATTTTTTCCTAATATATTATAGCTCACATAGGCCCAAACGGCCCAAGCAAGTTATGATGTGCTGATCAGTAACTTTTAATTTTTACTGAGATAACTTGAGTGGCTACCTCTGCTACTGATATTGCTAGTAATGATGATATTGTACAACGACCATACTCATCAGTTTATGATGATATGATAGTGGTGGTGATGATAGCGCCAATGACAAAGATGATTATGAAATAATGATGATGAAATGATGATGACTATGATGCAAACTTTTTTCCTAATATATCATTGCTCACATCGGCACAAACGGCCCAAGCAAGTTATGATGCGCCAATCAGTAAATTATTTTTTATTTGAGATAACTTGAAGAGGCTCTGCTACTGATATTGCTGGCGATGATGACATTGTACAACGAACATACTCATCAGTGTTCTCCCAAGTGTGGTTTTAGCCATCAAATTTAATGGTAAAAATTACAATTTACCAGTAAAAGTGGTTTTTATTGAAAAATAATTTATATAATTTGGATTCCCATCTTTTGCTCTTCTTTACTCTTTGCTCATAGAGGCCTATAGTTATGTAGATATGGGTAGAGCCAAAACCAACCCAAAACCAATGCCTGATACTATAAGTCACTATTTTTGGAAAATGTACCCATATAAATTGGGAGAAAACTGCTCATGTTGCTGACCATGATAGTCATGATGATTATGATAATAAGGACGATGACAATGACAAAATAATAGTAATAACATTGATGACAACTATTGTGATGACAAACCTTTTTAATTAAAACTTAATTTCTTTTTTCTAATATAGATCTCTCCGAGGACGATTTTAATCAGCTACTTGTTGACTTTTCAACATGGCATCAAGGGCACCAACACTTCAAAATGCTTCAAGTTTTGTTTAGAGACGTTGTAAATAATAATGATGAGTTGAGCAAGGCAACCAGTGTGTTTGACTTACTGCAGTGCTTAATTGGATCTGGAAAATTGAGTCTAACTAAACTTACCATCCTGTACGATATAGCAATAGTGACCGGACAAACAGAGTTCATATCGACAGTTAAGAATCAGCTTCCACCATTCCAAAGCACAAAGAAATGTCAGGAATCAACTTTCACAAAATACAGACAAAATCTTATAAAGTTAGGTAAAAAACTCACCCAAGAAGATATATCCATTCTTGATGGAAGGTATAATCTGCTGAGAGGTCTACGAAAGTACAATGATAGTTGGAGTTTGATTATAGATCTAGAAGACCGAGGAATAATTTGTGAAGAAAAGATGGTCTCGTTTTTACAAGTGTCACAGAGATGCGGAATTGAATTTAATCTTGACGGTATTAAGTTTGTATCTTTGACATCATTTTAATAATCATCATCATCCTTGTCATTATAGTTATAATGAAGATCATAGTCAACATCTTCGTTAGTATTATGTGTATACATCATAATGATCTTTGTCACATTATATGCTATCAACATTCAGCTGAAGAAAATCTTTTTTTTTCTTTGTTTTTGTGTTTTCAAACAGAAGCTTCAAACATAAAACCACATTGATATTTCAAGTAGCTATTAAAACATTGTGAAATCATCTTGTTAATCTCTACTATTATTAAAATTATGAATGTTGTAATGGTTTATAATTATTCTATTTGCAGGCAGTTCAGGTTTATCATCAACGTCACATCAACATCAGACCAGTCAAGGTGAGATTATTATAGCAGGGGCAGGTTCAGTAGAGCTGGATATAGAGGGGGCTCGATGCCAGATTTCATGTTGTTTCTAGGGGTCTAGGGTCTACAAACAAATATTCAAACAAGATGTTTCCTGGGTACCTGAGAGGCAATTTTCACAAATAATTTATTGCATTTTGCAAAAAATGAGTTTTACTTAATTATGAATGTTTTAATTATGGTTTACTATATTTATTTACAGACACTTCCGGTGATCTGTCAACAACATCACGTCAAGATCAGACCAGGCAAGGTGAGATTATTATTTTGAATTATTGGCATTTCGTTAAAGTACCTTGTGTAACAAGTTGCCTAACTCCATGGTAAAGTGTGAAAGTCATCTATACTTAATTGTTACTATTCTAACATTTATAAATATCAATGGCATGTCTTACAACAGAAGTGAGATATAAAACAATAATTTATATTACATAAAGGATTTTCTGAACGATTAACGAACGGTATTGGGTCTGGACAATAGCGTTCCGGTTCCACGACAAGACATTCCATTCGTAGAAGTACTGATGAAGAAAGTCTATCTAATGGTGACAATAGAGTGGCCCCGAGACCAAACTAAACTTCGACTTGAGAGGATACATAGATATATATATAAATGAAAAATGTTAAAGATAGTGGAACAATGTATACTGTATTATTAATTTCACAGCTAAAAATTGTATTTATGATTGATAGTGATTGCGGTTAAGTCTAGCCTAGTAGTGTTAAATTAAAATATTAAATTATTATCATTCATATTAGAAATTAAAAAATAAAAACAAAGTAAACGATAGATAGAAAGAATAAAAGAAAAGAAAAAATGGAACGGCAATCCAGAATATGCAGTGATTGAAAAATAATTGCATAAATTTTGGCGTTTATCATCAGGGGTAAAGAAGCCTGCCTGTCACGTTTCAAATTCAGTACTGAACTCAATCATTACTAGAAGATAATTCTTTTCACGTAAGACCCTTAAATAAAGTTAAAGAACACTATATTTAGATTTACAGTTACACGATATAAAAAAATAAAACAATAATAATGTGTTGATTTCTTTGTTAATTTGAAATCGTTTGGTTCCATTCCTAAAGACTTCATTTCCTGTGATTACCTATATGTTTTTTTAAAGAAGTTTAAGAAAAGTTCTGTACATTTATCAAAAGCTGAGTTATTTTTATTTTATATACCTAAAAGTCACTTGGTGTATTTCCTAAATTTAAAAATAATAATAATAGTAATATTTACAAATAACTTTAAAAAAAACAGTTAATAGTCATGATAAAATTTCATAGTCATGTGCACATCAATACAAAGAGAGATATTGTTTTTTTTATTTTTTTACAAAATGCAAAAAGAGAAGGTAAACTTTATTTTCATCTATCTCATTTCAGAGTTCACAACCAAAAACAGAAATATAGAAAAAAAAGGAATTTTTAACTGGAATTTACAATGGAAATTACATAAATTATAATCATGATAATGTACAAGCTTGTTAAATAAATTCATCATAGAAGAAAGAAGATTGTTATGAGTATATTGAAAGATAAATGAGGCCACTTGACAGTTATGTAGATCATGTAAATTTAGCAATTCCAGTTGTTGAAACAATGGTTGTGATGGTGTTTGACAAAAAGTAAAAGTAATAATTATAACAGCACGTTTAAGTAGCTTGTTCACTTTGTTAATATTTGTGGTGTAGTCGGCACATCAAATTAAATTACACTAATGAATACAAGGTTACATTAATGAGTTATATAAAGAAAGGAGAACACATCGTGGGAAAACATACTTTAGCTTGTTAATAATTCCAGTTGTTTTAGAAACTTCATTGACTACAGTATGTAAATTGTGAATGTTTTAATTAAAGTTTACTATATTTTTGTGCAGGGACTTCCGGTGATCTGTCAACAACATCACATCAAGATCAGACCAGGCAAGGTGAGATTATATTGCATTATTGGTATGATGGTATCTTTCCTAACTTGATTATTTTGAAGTGCAAATAATGTAAAGGTAAATCTTCGATCTCCAAAATACTAGGTCATTGCCTGAGTTGGAAAAAGATCAAGAAAATATGTGAGGTCTCACTACAAAATGGTACATTCTTATAGACCAAAACTAAACTTTAAACTACATTCCTGGAATAAGTATATCTAAAGCTGTGAGCATTTGAAATTTTAGTGTATGGAAAAATTGTTTGATAAAGTCACCTAGGCCTATAAAATAATCGGAAAAATAAACAAATGTCTGTCCTGCATAAAACCTAAAGTAATGAACTGCAAGTATAGTACTCATAATTTATTAAAACCACGTTTTTCTCCATATTTGTTATTATCTCGCTTTTATTTCTCCTATGATTCAACTCATTTCCCTCTTTGATGGATATAAATCACTATTGATTTACTGAATGACAAGGCACGGATTTAAGGGGGCACAGCTCCCCCTATTATTGCCAAGACATAGTTGTGGCCCCCTTATAGTAGGAGCATTAACTCTAAAAATAAAATATATATACAAATGAGCCAAAATTGGGAAATAGCGTTTTTTTTTTTTTGCTTGTCAAAATCAAACTGCCAACCACGCCCACCAGGACCTTGCAAATGGCACCCCCTTTTGCTGGATCCTTGATCAGCTTCATTTCTTCTTTCTATCGTTTACTTTTGTTTAGTTTTGAATTCTAATATTAATGATAATATTATAAAAATCTATGCTTAATATTATTTTTTTAATTTAACACTACAAGATTTAACTACAATCACTATCGATCATAAATAAAATCCTTAACAGTGAAATGTTTTTATAATGATAATACAGTATATGTTCCACTATCTTTAACATTTTTCAATCTATGTATCCACTCAAGTCGAAGTTTAGTCTGGTCTCGGGGCCACTCTATTGCCACCATTAGATAGACTTTCTTCATCAATACTTCTACGAATGGAATGTCTTGATGTGGAATCAGAACGCTTTTGTCAAGACCCAGTACCGTTCGTTAATCGTTCGGGAAATCTCCTACACTAAGAAGATATTGTTAGCAACACCACCAATGCTCCTCCCCCTCCACTCAATTAATATTATTTATTTCACATCAAATTTTATAATTCCTACTGATTAGATTTTTTATGTTTGTAGATCTGATTTGTAGTCTTATTAATAATATAAATACAATTTTTCAGCTTTTGCTGTTTTTATGTACTTTTTATTATTATAGCGCTATAAATAAAAATTAATAATAAGTAATTATTCTACTTGTTCAGTTTTATTGTTTGTTAAATTCAATCATTCATATTGCCTTTATTTAATTTATTTCTTGCAGATGGTGTTATAAAAAAGTACTTAATCCACCAGGAAATAAGATTGTGCTTAAGTAGAATCCGGTTCACACCAGCAACAATAAATTTAATGTATCATTTAAACATTGCGGACATGTTCACAGATCTGGAATTGCTAAAAAAGAGTGAAAATAAGACAGAAGATGCTAGACCAACAACATTGGAAGAAGTTTTAAGTATTATCAAGTCAAAACCTGGGTGTAAAATTCTTATTGAAGGTGAGGGTGGTATTGGAAAATCAACCTTACTCAGGTATTTAGCATACAGGTGGGCAGCTGATTTAGATGACACTTTCAGAGGTAAAATAGTTTTTCCTATCAATATCAGAGATATAGAACATGGTGAAAATATCTTAGATGTTATTGTGAAACAAATAGATCTGAGACACTTCAGCCTTAAAACAAGACTGAAAAACGATTCAGAGTTAATAGAACGATATATATCAACTCATAATATGGATATTGTATTAATGTTGGATGGATTGGATGAATTAAGAGTTATAACTGATAGTCTATTTATGAGCAAGTATATAGAGAATAGTACAGTTATTATCACAACACGCCCATACAATATTCATGAATACATTAGACAATGCACTGTACATGTGAAAGTAAATGGGTTTAATGATAATAACATTGAGAAATATATTATTCAATACTTTGAGTATTTCCAAAAACCTACATTAGGACAATCTCTTGTTCAAGAGTTGGAGCTTGATGCAAGGTATCCATCGGACAGAAAACATCGGGAGGTGATTGCAATGTGTAAGAATCCGTTGTTGCTTCTGTCCGTCTGTACAATATGGGAAAACAATCAAAACCTTCCCACTGATATTGTTGAGCTTCTTAAGATTATTTTCTGCTGCCTAATAAATCAGTCGATTGACAAACAAAAAAACTTGAAAATAAAACAAATTACAAAATTTGAAGATATACCAGACAATTATATACATGCTATGGTTATTTTGGGAAAGTGTATGTATAATAATCTAAAGAAAAACCAACTCACAATAATCAAGAGCAAATTAGAAGGGACAGAAGAGATAGTTTCCCTTGCTTTAGAAGTAGGATTTGTATATGAAGATGCCCCAATTGTGAAGTGTAATTTAGAGAGCATATTTACAGCTCCTCACAAGTTAATAGTGGAATCGCTAGTAGGATTTTATTTATACAAACTCTGTCGGACGGAAGGAGGATGTAAAAAGAGCATAGATATTCTTCTTAACACATTAAGTGATACGGAATGGGAGGTTATACTAAAAAATGACTATTTGTTAAAGGCAAAGGAATTTGCGATTTTATTTCTGGCAGATGATGCTGCCAATTTTCTAAAACACTGTATAACAAATAATGCGTCAAGCTATCGTTCTTTAATAGAAAACTTAGATTTTGTAAAAGAGAAACACAGGGAATGTGTAGAGAAAAGACTTGAGGATTTTGCAAAAAACACAGATAAATATAAGGAGATTTATAAATCATTTAAGAAAATCACAGAACTCATTGAACCTTGTGAGGTTTCTAAAGATGAAAATCTTATTCCGCTTATGAGAAAAGTGCGTAAACTATCTGCAGATGCAGTGATTGAACCTCTTCTGAAAAAAAAATCATCTAAAAGATGGGGGAAAATACTATCACATATGTTGATTGTTGTTCGGGACCAATCAAAGTTGTTAGCATTGATCAGCAATCACGGTACTGATGATTATGTTAAACATCTTCAGGATGAATGTCAACAAATAAATTTGAAATATGACATTGATCACATTTCTTTCAAAGGTTTTAGTCATCAACACCATTTGTCTAAGAAGGCTACTGCTTCTTACTTATTTCATATATTGAGCAATGCACCGGAACTTACTAATCTTTCTTTGAAGAATTCTGGTAATATTATGAATGATGTGGTAAGAAAGTGTAATGGCAGTGGACACAAGTTAGCATTGGAAGAGATTAACATTAGTGGCAATGAGCTCAGTGGCATTAATGTATCCACATTAACTTCTCTTTTTATGATTGCACCTAACCTTGACAAACTAAATATGGATAATTGTAGTCTGCCAGGTGATATTGTGAATAACATGATAACAGAGTGTTATAGTAATAGAGTCGGGTTAGTACTGAAACATCTTAAAATTAGTGACAATGACCTTAGCAGCCTTAATGGATCTACCTTGTCTTGTTTATTTGTGATTGCACCTAAACTGAATTGGCTTTATATGAATAATTGTAATTTGTCTGGTGATATTATAACTGATACGTTAACAAAATGTACTAATAGCGGAATCAAGTTAGTATTGGAACATCTTAACATTAGTGACAATGACCTAAGCAGCATTAATGGAACCACATTAGCTTCTTTATTTGTGATTGCACCTAAGCTGATGATTCTTGATATTTATAATTGCAGTTTGTCAGGTGATATTATGAATGATACCTTAACAGAGTGTATTTATAGCGGAGTCAGATTAGTATTGGAACATCTTAACATTAGAAACAATAAGCTTGGTAGCATTAATGGAACCACATTGGCTTCTTTATTTGTGATTGCACCTAAGCTGACCATTCTTGATGTTTATAGTTGTAATCTGTCAGGCGATATTATGAATCATATGGTAACAGAGTGTACATGTAGCAGAGTCAAATTGGTATTGAAACATCTTGATATTAGAAACAATGATCTTGGCAGCATTAATAAAACCACATTGGCTTCTTTGTTTGTGATTGCACATAAACTGACAATTCTTTATATTCACAATTGCAATCTGTTTGGTGATATTATGAATGACATGGTAACCGAGTGTAATTATAGTGGAGTCAAGGTAGTATTGAAGTCTCTTTACATTAGTAACAATGACCTTAGTAGCTTTAATGGGTCCACATTTGCTTCTTTATTTGTGATTGCACCGAAATTGGAGGAACTTCATATAGAAGATTGTAGACTGTCAGGTAGCATTATTAATAACCTAGTAAAAGAGTGTGATAGTAGTGGAGTCAAGTTAGTATTGAAACATCTTGACATTAGCCACAATAACCTTAGCAGCATTAGTGGATTCAACTTGGCTTCTTTATTTGTGATAGCACCAAATTTGAGAATGCTGGACATGTACCATTGCAGTCTGTCAGGTGATATCATTGATGATTCAACAGCGTATAATAGTATTAGTGGAGTAAATTTAGTTTTGGATAGTCTTGACATTAGTTACAATAACCTTAGCAGAATTAATGGATCCACATTGGCTACGTTATTTGTGATTGCACCTAAACTGGAGAGACTTATTATGAACAATTGCAATCTGTCAGCGGACATTATGCATGACATGGTAACACAGTGTAAGAAAAGAGTAAAGTTAGTATTGAAATATCTTAACATTAGTGGCAATAATTTTAATAGAATTAATGGATCCACATTGGCTTCTTTATTTGTGATTGCACCTAAACTGATCACTCTTGATAATCGTAATTGCAATTTGTCAGGTGCTATTATGAATGATATGTTAACAGAGTGTAATTCTAATGGACTCGAGTTAGCATTGAAACATTTTGACATTAGTGGCAATAACCTTAGCAGCATTAATGGATCCACATTGGCTTCTTTATTTGTGGTTGCACCAAAACTGATGACTCTTGATATTCATAATTGCACTCTGTCAGGTCATATTATAAATGATATGTTAAAAGGGTGTAATTGTACAGGAGTCAAATTAGTATTGGAAAGTCTTAATATTAATGACAATAACCTTAGCAGCATTAATGGATCCACATTGGCTTCTTTATTTGTGGTTGCACCAAGACTGATGACTCTTGATATTCATAATTGCACTCTGTCAGGTGATATTATGAATGATATGTTAAAATGGTGTAATTGTAGAGGAGTCAAATTAGTATTGTAAAGTCTTAATATTAATGAAAATAACCTTAGCAGCATTAATCGAACCACACTCGCTTCTTTATTTGTGATTGCACCTAACTTAAAACTCTTATGAATTATTGCAATCTGTCTGTTGATATTATGGATGACATAGTAAGTATAAATTTACCCGAGTCAACTTACTGTAGTATTGCAATGTCTTAACATAACTATCAATAGTCTTAGCATTAATGGATCAACACACTCTGGCTTCATTCTTGTGATTGCAGCTAAATTTAAGAATATTCTTATATGGAAAGTTGCGGTCCGCCAGGTAATATTGTGAATAAAATAAAGCATACCATTTCACCAATAGAATACATCTGGGTCACCTGTGAGTGTTCAAATACAGTATACCCACTCATGACATTCATTTGAAAAATACAGAAATCTGGACTTCTTGAAAGAGCTCCCCCCCCCCCCCAATGGTCAATAGTCGGAGCTGTCAGGTACCGTGGACATAATTTCTTGAGGTGATACAAATAAATACATTATAAACAAATAAAATATCGGGGACCAAATATTGGAGCAACACCAAATATTTCCAGCAAGTACCTCCAAACTGGTAAATACCAACCAGTTGAGAAGACAGAAGACTAACTATTGTATGTACAAAGAAACTTCAAGCATCCCAGATAGTTACCACTCAACCTCCAAACTGGCAAATACCAACCAGTTGAAAAGACAAGAGGATCAACCTTTGTATGTCACAGCTACATTAACCACCCCCCGCTATATACCACTCAGAGTCTAAACTGGTAAATACAAAACAGTTGGGATGACCAATGACCACCCGTTGTATATCATACAGTAGCAACTCCAATCAACATCAGCTAGTTTGAAGCCGATGGAACTATTCAATAAAGTCGATTAAATTCATGGCTACAATTTACTCAACTTATTAGTACTCAACGACTGTTTCAGTTAACATTTCCGTTTGTTGTAATTCTGATTTTTTCATTTAAACTTCTGTTCCCAGATTTTGGAATATGTTGGATATGTTGGATGTTAACCCTATCAACTCACCTTCTCTATTTTCTTTTTGTAAACAAATTAAAAATATTGTCTTTCTTTGTATTCATATTAAATGTGCTTATATAAAAAACTCGGATTTTGCAACGCTTATCGTATAACGTCTTGTACTTTTTTTTTATAATTATGTTGTTTTTTCTTCCGCTATTTATTTATTTTTCGCGTCCTACATGAGTCGACAATATATTTTTATCTTTTATTCACAATCCTATGGTTATCAATGTAATTAACTTTTCTTAATTGTCTATATTATTATTGTCATTATTATCATTATACTATTATCACCATTATATTTTACCATTTGTTGAAATGAAACTAATGGTAAAAAGAAGTGTTTTAAAATTTTCAAAGTGATCAAAAGGCCTTCGAGAACACAGAAAAGATTTAAGTGAAAGCGAATTTAAATATAATATTGTAGGCCTATGACTAAATAGGAATGAAACCGTGGATGATAAACTAAACAAGGCAGAGTAGGAACATAATATGGTTCAATCCCACATACTGTATGGAAATTAAAACTAACGGGCCTATAAGAAAATCATTGTAAATCTTGTTCGTAACCTGAGAAATGTTTTAACAAAACAATGTGCAAGTTACAGCAGTAAGCCTATATCTAACATAAAAGAGTACCATAAGCAAATTTTAACCAGATATTAGACATCAATATGAATCGATGTAAAAAGACGCATGTGATGATAAACTCCTGTAATTTACACAAAAAAAAAGTTCATGGTTAGTGACATTGGACATAATTATTTGTAATAGATCTTCTACAGTAATGTAATGTTTTGTATATCGCCTTTTTATAAAGGTTAACTATGACAAAAAATTCAAACAAATATACAAAACTGAATCTGATTTTTAAAAAGCATTAAAGATGTATTGCCACTTGAAAATGACAAGAAAAAATCAATGACATTAATTTTGAAATTAACTTGCTCATAATAAAGTAACATCAAATTTAAGAGCTTGAGAATAGAAATTAGTGTATTTAAAAATTGTTTAGTAACATTTTTACTGTGAGAAATGATAAAAATTTAAGAGGCTTCCAGCCTTTTTGAGGTTTTTTTTTGCTGATTTTTAGCATATAACATTTCAATATTGGGGGTAAATAATTTTAAAATACCCTCATTTCTAGTTCCGTGGTCATAACTTATATATTTCTTCGAAACTAGCAAGTTATTTTCAAAATCCATTTTTTTTGTCATTTTTTCAAGTGACAATACATCTTTAACTAATAAAATAAGAATAAGAATTTTAAATTTGAATGGAGCATAGTAAAGCCTAGGAAAAACACTCATCAATAATAAAAATTACAACCATTGTCCACTGGTACCTGGCTCTGTTGTTGGAATAAGTCTTCTAGGGTATGGAACATAGACACACAACCATATACACAGAGTATTTATATGGCTCGTGTCGCTAAAGAACTCAGCACATCTTTTGAGATTGGTTTCAAACTTTGCAGATTGCATGATTAAGACAAGAGGACGGACCCTATTGATTTTGGGATTTTAACGGCTAGATAGTGAGCTTCCCAGGATCCATAGCCCCGAAGTGCAGTTATATGTAAGCGACTACTATTCCGTCCACCCATTCAAATCGTGTTACGTTTTATGTTGCTACGTCAAAATTGCGCCCGATCCTTCATAACAGTTTCAAACAGGGAACAGTTAAATTACACGTTTCAAACATTACGATAAATTTTGTCACCGGGTGTTTCAAAATTGCCTTTGCGTACTGTGTATTAACCTTTCTTCTTGTCGGAAGCGAAAAACAAAAGATGATCGTGAAAGACACCAGGATATTCAAGTGTACATTAGGGGTATTTCGTGTTTGTAAATGTATAATTTAATTCTTTTTAATTGTGCAAGTTTTCTAATACTGAATGAAAATAATATTTTCTAAACTCACCAAGTTACATTTCAGTAGTAATATGCTTTTAGAAGTGCAAAATTATGAGCATAATGTCTACATAATTTTGTTTCCATCACCTATTTTTAGCCTACCTTAGGAGTAGGTCAGATCTTCAACCAAACGAGAATCTGCTAGTGTGGTAAAAAAATGCCATTTAAAAATTGTCATAACCACCACGTTTGTTATTATAAAAATCATTAAAATTACACCTACACATTCGCCTACATATGCACAAACTAAAAATCAAATTTAAATTTTAGGTAAATAACATTTGGCATTTTATCTCCAGCTACTTTTGCCGAAAATTACGCTGGAATCTTGGCGTGCGATGATTTACTGACTTCCTATTCATTGATTAATACAAAAACAAAGAGTCCGACGCCGTTTATTAACCAATCGAATCGGTGTTTACCTATGTTATCAGGGGCGGATCTAGACATGTAGTCTGACCATCGCACGATCCATGCCAAGAAACTGGAGCCGCTTGTCGAAGCTCCGTTGGGGTCAAGGGGAAGAAGCCCGCTTGCGCTAAGATGATTTGAAGGTTTTTAAAGAAAATATTATTACCGATGTTAAGTCATGAATGTCAGTTCATTAGGCCCCATAAAGATTATCACTTTTGATGAAATTCCGATATTTTTTTTAATCAATTTACTATTAAAACGATTGTTTTTTTCTGTCATATTTACTTGAAATGCTTTGGATTTTCCATAGGCGCAAATTAGGATGGGGACCATAGGGACGTCGAGGGCCCCCGGTTGGGTCCAAAAAAAATTATTATTATTTTACCCCGTTTTCCATATCAACCTGTCATGGTTTCAAGATTGAAATTTGCGAGAAAATTAGGTTGGGGCAAGGGGGAGTTATTTATGTAAACGACACAATAGAGTCCATCAAAATGTCCCTTTTTCCAGATCAGCCTGTTTTGGTTTCGAAGTTTAGACTTGCGAGCGAAGCGAGCAATTTAGTCTGGGGCCAAGGGCCGCAGAGGGCCCACAGTCGGAGTCCAGGAGCCGGAGGCCGTGAAAATTTTGCGTTATTTTACATTCTAAGAGACACAGAGTCAACAATAATAATGTCCAGTTTTGCAGATCAGCTTGTCTTGGTTTCGAAGTTGAGACTTTCAAGCGAAAAGAGCAATTTAGGCTGGGCCAATGGGCCGCAGGGAGGACCCCGGTCGGGTTCAGGGGCCGTAGGCTACGTAAAAATTTGCGCTACTTTACATTCTAAGAGACACATTAGAGTCCACAATAATGTCCCGTTTTCCAGATGAGCCTGTCTTGGTTTCGAAGTTCAAACGTGGGAGCGAAGTGAGCAATTTAGGCTGGAGCCACGGGATGCCGAGGGCTCCCGGTCGGGGTATAGGGTCAAAGGGGCCAGGGAAAATTTGCGTTATTTGTCCTAAAAGACACATTAGAGTCCACCATAATTTCCCGTTTTTCAGATCAGCTTGTCTTGGTTTCGGAGTTGAGACTTTGGAGCGAAGAGAGCAATTTAGGCTAGGCTGGGCCAATGGGCCGCAGAGGGGTCCCCGGTGGCCCCGGAAAATTTTTGCGTTTTTTTACAATCTAAGAGACACATTACAGTCCATAATAATGTCCCATTTTCCAGATCAACCTGTCTTGGTTTCGAGGTTCAGAATTAGGAGCGAAGCGAGCTACTTAGGCTGGGGCCAGGGGGATGCCAAAGGCTCCCGGTCGGCGTCCAGGGGCAGAGGGGTCAGGGAAAATTTGCGTTATTTGTCCTAAAAGACACATTAGAGTCCACCATAATGCCCCGTTTTCCAGATTAGCTTGTCTTGGTTTGAGACTTTCGAGCAAAAAGAGCAATTTAGGCTGGGGCCAAGAGGCCGCAGAGGGGTCCTGGGCCGGCGTCCAGGGGCAGAGGGGTCAGGGAAAATTTGCGTTATTTGTCCTAAAAGACACATTAGAATCCTTAATAATACCCCGTTTTCCAGATTAGCCTGTCTTGGTTTCGAAGTTCAGTCTTGCGAGCGGAAATGGGGCCGGAGATCCAGAAAAGCGTTATTTTACATGCTAAAACACACATTAGAGTCCACCATAATTTCCCTTTTTCCAGATCAGCTTATCTTGGTTTCGAAGTTGTGGCTTTCGAGCGAAGAGAGCAATTTAAGCTGGGGTCAATGGGCCACAGAAGGGTCCCTGCTCGGTGTCCAGGCCCGGAGGCCCCAGAAAGAATTGCGTTATTTTACATTTTAAAATATAATGTCCCGTTTTCTATATCATCTTGTCTTGGTTTCAAATTTCAGACTTCGGAGTGAAGCGAGCAATTTATGCTGGGGATCGGGTGGCTGTAGAAGGCCCCGGTCGGAGCCCAGAGGCGGAAGGGCCCTTGAAATTTTGCGTTATTTGTCCTAAAATACACATTAGAGTTCATCATAATGCCCCGTTTTTTTCAGATCAGCCTGTCTTGGTTTAGAAGTTCAGACTTGCGAGGCGAAACGAACAATTTAGGCTGGGGCCATGGGACCGCCGGGGATCCCCAGTCAGGGTCCAGGGGCCGAAGGCCCTGGAACAAAATGCTTAGTTGAGTACCAGTCTGCATTATTCTTTTAAAAAAGACCTCCCGCCCTCATCAGTTTTTATGCTTTGGTAGCGTGATTTAACTCACGAGTGTAATTACAACGCACTATGTTAAGCTATAGCAATCCCCAAATATACGGCGATACCGGTATAAATAAACGCTTACCGTTAATATTGCGTTGTTGGTTCTTGAGTACTCCCTGTTAGAATGACGCTTATCGCCATTCATGTAATTTTTATTTTTACAGAATTACAATAAGAATTTTCCGGGGTTTATACAATTAGTATAATGCGTAACGGTAGACGGTATCGGTCCATCATCTCTCGTACAAAGAGATTTTATAACAGCTTTTAGCCGGCTGCCATTCGGGCACTAAATGCCAGTTAAAACCTTGCACGAGAGTGATGCGACACATGTGATTATAATTAGTTTCTGTATATAGTTGTTATTATCTGTTTTTGTCTCAGAGCAATACACAATTTCTTTGTATATTTCATATGCAATGAGAATAAATGGAAATGGTCATTTTCACCGATGAATGAATGAATGAATGAATGAATTTTAAAGTGCTTATCTAACGTGATTTCCTTTAGCATGTTACTTAAAAAATGTTCAAACAAAAAACGAGATCATAATAATATTCTAATTAGCTGCCTTTGCTATAGAAGATCACATTGAGTAATTTAAATTTATTAATTAATTAAAAGAACAATATTAGGCCTTTATAAAAAAAAAACTCATTGTTCCCATGGCACCTTGTAAACTTGAGTTGGTCGTTCAATAACTGCATTTTCTATAACTCAACTTTTTTTATATTCTTAACTGTTGTAATGTAAATGTTGGAATAATTTTCTGTTTTTCTTACAAATTTTTATACGCCTATATCTTCAATGTATTTCTAACATAATGTATATAATGTTATGTATTAGCTAGAATATCAGGAAATATGGCAATTTAAAAATGGGGGTTCAGTTTGAGGGTCAGTTAGACTTGGGGCACAAGATTTTTTGAATATTTAATCCCAGTCAGTATGTTATATTTTCATATACCGTAGTATAAGCCAAGTAACTTTGAACATGGAAAACCATACAGTGTGTGATATTGACATTTACCCTAGTATAAGCCAACTATTCTTGAACATGGAATCCCATCCAGTGTGTACCCTAGTATAAGCCCACTAACTTTGAACATAAATCCCAGTCAGTGTGTAATATTGGTATAGGCCTATACCCTAGTATAAGCCCACTAACCTTGAAAATGGAATCACAGTCAGTTCATCATGTGGACATACCCTAGTATAACCCCCACAACATTGAAAGTGGAATATCTTAGTCGGTGTTTAATGTCAAAAAAGTCAAAGCCAAAGTAGGCCTATCATTTATTCATCCTTAAAAAAGGAAATTACATTAGCTCAGTGTAGAGTGTACACATTTAAAATACTATCAACAATTAAAATGATACACAATACTACAGTACTATATTAAAACTGCAACAATTAAAAACTAGGAGACAATACATGAAATATGAGTAAATAAGATAAATTAAAATGTTGCCCCACATTAATTTACTCCAGTGCAGTATATTAAAATTAAATTAAAATTCTGGGGACATTGATTGATTGATTGTTGGTGTTTAAGAGCAAGTACAACACAAATTGCTATCTAGCAAGATCTGAATTAAACTGCCTAATGCCCTGGGGGATAATTGAAAGAGAATGGCTATTAGTATTAGTTTTTGGTAGTCTGCGTTGCATTGCACAATATGACTGGGTAAAGTGGATGACTCCGTCAACCATAATAACCCTGAACATATACAATAATTTCATACAGTACATAATATTGTAAATAGAAAGTATTCAGCATATCCAGGAGTATGTTAAAGAATTTGAGTTTCCTTAAACAGTACAAACGTGGATTCAGTTTCTTAATGATATAATCAACATAATTTTTTCAGGATAGTTTACAGTCAAACACTACACCAAGATATTTATAGCAATCTACATGTTCAACTGGACAGTCATTAATTATTACATTATTCAAGACAGGCGTTTTTACGATAATCCACTAACATTTCAACAAGCCCAATAAATTTGAAAATGGAATCACAGTCTGGGGGGGGGGGCTTATTGTTCAGATATAACAAAGTTTCGGTGGGCTTATATCTAAGTCAGTAATGACCACAAATAATGTTTTTAAGATAGACATTTGGTTTTTAAATAACAATGTAAATATATTACTAATGGTAATAATATGTGTAATAGAGATAATATATAACTGGGTAGTTTAGTTATTTTAGTAAGTTATATAAATCGATACAAATATAAAAGTGTAAAACACATATTTTAGGACTCGAGTGTTCTTAGTTAATGTGATAATGATATTATTTTGTGAAAATAAGGTCCAAAATAAAAAATGTTACTATTTTTTTTTATTCCATTACAGTAAATATATGTATTTTCTGAACAGTTTAACACCAAAATAAAGTAGCTATGATGAGTGTTTAGAAAGATCATTATAGTAAATTGGACCCTATCCATACTTTAATGTCATTTACTGAAGTAACGTGAAACCAAAACAATTGCGTCATTTAATTTTAGACCAATAAAGTTAGTTCTTGAAACATGACATGTTTTTAAGGTTGACATTTGGTTTTTAAATAACAATGTAAATATATTACTATTGGTAATATATGTGTAATAGAGAAAATATATAACTGGGTAATATAGTTATTTTTATACAAATTGATACAAATATAAAAGTTTAAAACATTTTAGGACTCAAGTGTTCTTGATTAATGTGATAATGATATTATTTGTGAAAATAAGGTCCAAAATCAAACATTTTACCATTTTTTTTTTAAATCCCATAACAGTAAATATAATATGTATTTTCTGAACAATTTGACACCAAAATAAAGTAGCTATGATGAGTGTTTATAAAGATCATTATAAGTAAATTGGACCCTATCCATACTTTAATGTCATTTACTGAAGTAATGTGAAACCAAAACAATTGCGTTATTTAATTTAGACCAATAAAGTTAGTTCTTGAAACATGACATGTTTTTAAGATTGACATTTGGTTTTTAAATAACAATGTAAATATATTACTATTGGTAATATATGTGTAATAGAGATAATATATAACTGGGTAATTTAGTTATTTTAATAAGTTATAAAAATTGATACAAATATAAAAGTTTAAAACACATATTTTAGGACTCGAGTGTTCTTGGTTAATGTGATAATGATATTATTTTATGAAAATAAGGTCCAAAGATCAAAACTTTTACTAATTAAAAAAAATCCCATTACAGTAAATATAATAATTATGTATTTCCTGAACAATTTGACACCAAAATAAAGTAGCTATGATGAGTGTTTATAAAGATCATTATAGTAAATTGGACCCTATCCATACTTTAATGTCATTTACTGAAGTAATGTGAAACCAAAACAATTGCGTTATTTAATTTTAGACCAATAAAGTTAGTTCTTCAAACATGACATTATATTGTTAATGTGGTTGTGGTTTGTTATTTCTTGTTGAATATTTAAAAATACCCCACCTGCTGCATATGTGGCAGAGCCAAGCCAAACCAAACGAAACAAGTCGCAAAATTAATTTCCACAATAGGCACAATGGGTAATTTTTTTTCAATTTTTTTTTTTAATATACAGTTTATACATTCAACTTTCATACTACCTTGACAATTTGTAGATATGTGATCAAAACATGTTCAAAAAATGAAATTTAAAATGGCCTTGCTTAGTCAATGTATACAGTTTTCTCATAACTTGCATTTCAAATGTTCAAATTTTTATTGTTCATAACTTCGTAAGGAAACATCGTATGAAACTGATTATTTTTGCATGTTAAAGATAATAATGTGTAGTTTTATAATCTATAAAATTAATTTTTAATTTTCTGACTTATGCCTCATTTGGCTTGGCTTTGCCACATATGTTCACTGCAGATATGTTTCGATCGAACTTGGCTTTGGTCAAATCTAAAGTGGTACTGAAAAAGAAAATAACTTTTAAAAATGCACTTACTTATATTGTTAATTAATGGAAAACATACAGTATTAAACTAGCATGAAAAATCAACTTTGACTGTTCCCTGATTTGACCGAGAAATTATTTGACTGTAGGTCATTGGGAGTCGTTAATATGTGAGATCACCTTTCTTTGTTTTTGCAAATGCAAAACATGACAAAATGATGATTATGATTATGATATGTTTAGGATGATAAATAAATATGATAAAGATGACTGATGATGCTGTTGGTGATGGTGTTGTTGTTGTTGATGTTGGCGACAATGAATGAATACGATTATGATTATAATGAGGTCGTGAATTTGTGAGATCATATTTGAGAGTAGGCATGGCAAAACCACCAAGTTGTCGCACGGGAAGTTATTGAGAAATGAGCAAATAAACAACAGAAAATCTAAAAAATTACAAAGGAAATTTGTGTATATTTTGTCCAATAACTTTAGTTAAGGATATCCCATTTTGATAATTGACCTCTTATTTTAAAGCTTATGGAAAGTGTAACATGGCTATATCAAAAACTCAATTTTCAATATTTTCCTACAACTTGGTGATTTTGCCGTGACATGCCTCATTTCTTTGTGTTTGCAAATGCAAAAAAAGGGACAAAATGAGTTGTGAGTTGTGTGGTCTAGCGGTTAGGACAGGGAAACCGTGAGAACAACAGCATGCGTTCGAGGCTCACTCAGACCATCTGGTGGTGGAACAAGTCTTCTTGGATAAGGACTATAAACCGTAGGCCCAGTGTACACATACGTCCCATGTGCACTATAAAGAACCCAGTAAATCTGTCTAGACGAGTAGGGAGTTACCCCGGTGTACTGGTCCATACACGACCCCTGTCGTGGACAGAAGGATGTGCGCTAAATAATAGCTGCGAAGGACATGACGTGACGCTTAGGGGCGTAAAATGTTTAGCATCTGCGTCTTGAGACTCATGTGAGGCGCTATAAATCTAATTACTACATTATGATAATGATATTTTTGTGTTTATGATGATAAATAAATATGATAAAGATGACTGATTACGATGCTGTTGGTGGTTCTGTTATTGTTGATGTTAGCTATAATGAATATTATGATTATAATGATGACGATTGTGATAATAATAATGGTGACGATGTTGATAATGACCGTATATTCTACTAGTGAGTTTTCGCAAATTTACAAAATATGAAAACGGATACGTCACACTTCTATTTTTAAAAGTTGTTAGATGTATTGAAAATAAATCAATTTTTCTACTTACGAATTGTTGATCGTCTTAAATACTGACCAACTGTGACAGATATTCAAGGTGTTTAATTCAAACTTTACAAGAATTTACCACTTATCCGTTTTGTTTTCGTTTTCGTACTTCGTGAAATTGCGAAACTAGGGGCGGATTTAGGGGGCCGCAACCGGTTGCGCCCCCCCCCCCCTCCCCCTCATTATATTAGGCATATGTGCGCCGGGTCAAAAATTAACACTAAAAACCCAAAATATGGTACCAGAGGACCCAAAAATGGGGACCTTTTTTTTCTTTTGCTCCCTAGGAAAAACTCAACGACCACGCCCACCCGGCCCGGTATGGAAAAGTGTGCCCCTCCCCCTTTTGGCGGATCCTGGATCCGCCCCTGGAAACTTCCATGTTCTTCATAATGATAACGATTCTGATTCAAAATTCACCAACCCAGCATCTTTCATTTTTTTATTTAAAAAGACACGACGGCAGGGCAATTCTCCCGACAGGAAAAGCAACCCCCGAAAACCAAGTTTGGTGTTCCCGGTTTTCAATTTGACAAGCAAAAAAACAACGTTATTAAAAAAAGGCTATATGCCGTATTTTTGCGTGCCTTTTTAGGCCGTTGGGTATATTAAGGGCTCGACTGGACCTACAAAGCCCCCGACGAAATCTTAAATTTCTCATCAACCAAGGTGGGGGAGGGCTAACGTCCCCTCCCCGTAGCGCCGCAACTGCCTATATTTAATAGCTAAAAGAAAAATAATGCAAGATGTCACCATGGTTTAACCATGACCTTATGAGATGAAAATGACGGCTTCGTAATCCAGCTCTGCTGGAATCAACCCTGGAAGTTAGCCTAAAATGAATAGATAACAGGAAAATCATGTATGACGTCACCCGACCAGATGAGATGAAATTGACGGCCCCGTAACTCGGCTCTACTGGAGTCATCCCTGTAGTTATGCAAATTAGCATATAATGAATAGATGGGAGGAAATAATGCATAATGTCACCAGGGGTTAATCACGACCTCATGAGATAAAAATGACGGTTTTGTAATCCAGCTCTACTGGAATCAACCCTGGAAGTTATGCAAATTAATTAGCCTAAAATGAATAGATAACAGGAAAATCATGTATGACGTCACCCGACCATATGAGATGAAATTGACGGCCCCGTAACTCGGCTCTACTGGAGTCATCCCTGTAGTTATGCAAATTAGCATATAATGAATAGATGGGAGAAAATAATGCATAATGTCACCAGGGGTTAACCACGACCTCATGAGATAAAAATGACGGTTTTGTAATCCAGCTCTACTGGAATCACCCCTGGAAGTTATGCAAATTAATTTGCCTAAAATGAATAGATAACAGGAAAATCATGTGTGACGTCACCCGACCAGATAAGATGAAAATAACGGCCCCGTAACTCGGCTCTACTGGAGTCAACCCGGGAAATTATGCAAATTAGCCTATAATTAATAGATAACAGGAAATCATGTATGACGTCACTACGACCTGATGCGATAAAAATGACGGCTTCGTAATCCAGCACTCTACTTGAATCACCCCTGGAAGTTATGCAAATTAATTAGCCTATAATGAATAGATGACAGGAAAATAATGCAATATATCACCAGGGGTTAATCACGACCTCGTGAGATGAACATGATAATGACGGCCCCGTAACTCAGCTTTATTGGAGTCACCCCTGTAAGTTATGCAAATTAGCCTATGAATAGACAACAGGAAAATCATGCATAATGTCAGCAGGGGTTAACCACGACCTGATGAGATGAAAATGACGGCTTCGTAACTCAGCTCTGGAGTCACTCCCTTTAAAGTTATGCATATTAATGAATAGATAACCTGTGGAGGAAAATCATGCGTGATGTAACCGGGTGGGGGGTAACCACGATTTGACGGAAATAACGGGGCGGTGACCACGGTCTGTTATGGTTAGTATGGAGATGCTTTGCGCCGCACCTCTAGGCAGATCGCACATGAGGGCCCAATGATAAAAAAACAGTTGCGGTAGCATAGGCCTACTTCGAAGGGAAGGGAATTGAGAGGAAAAACTACCAAGAAACGTCTTAGAAATGTTAAATCGCACAAAAATACCTGAGACTACAAAAGAAAGCCGCATAACCATCAGGCGCGGAAGCAGACGTTTGAAAAAGTGGGTGGGGTAGAGAATCAATGTTTTTGGAGGGGGTCTAGTCCGGGGAATGCTCCCCCGGGAAATGTTGGTCTTTAGATGTCCACCTCAGTGCGTGTTACGGGATTAAATATTGTCTTTGTTTGCTGAATAATATTTTCGTTTTATAGACAATGCTAAAAAATATTTTACATTATGGTGATTGGGCTATACACAGGAAGACAATCTCTACTCTTTCTGGTGGGATCCTTTTGGTGGTGATTGGGCTGTACA
>JAOTQE010087022.1:5097-15097 GCA_025631205.1 Nesometra sesokonis
ACCTATGGCCTGAAGACTATGCAATGTTACAGTAGTTAATAACCATGGACACTAGTCTACTTATATCTAAGGCTGAACCTATGGACTGAAGACTATGCAATGTTAGTTTAACCATTGACACTAGTCTACTTATATCTAAGGCTGAACCTATGGCCTGAAGACTATGCAATGTTACAGTAGTTAATAACCATGGACACTAGTCTACTTATATCTAAGGCTGAAAAATGGCCTCAAGACTATGCAATGTTAGTTTATAACCATTGACACTAGTCTACTTATATCTAAGGCTGAACCTATGGCCTGAAGACTATGCAATGTTAGTTTATAACCATTGACACTAGTCTACTTATATCTAAGACTGAACCTATGTCCTGAAGACTATGCAATGTTAGTTTATAACCATTGACACTAGTCTACTTATATCTAAGGCTGAACCTATGGCCTGACGACTATGCAATGTTAGTTTATAACCATGGACACTAGTCTACTTATATCTAAGGCTGAACCTATGGCCTGACGACTATGCAATGTTAGTTTATAACCATTGACACTAGTCTACTTATATCTAAGGCTGAACGTATGGCTTTAACACTATGCAATGTTACTTTATAACCATTGACACTAGTTTACTTATATCTAAGGCTGAAAAATGGCATGATGGGTACTATAGCTTTTGCATTTGTCGATATTTTATCTGTCAAAATATAATGAAATGAAAAACGCCTTTAATTCATTCTTTTGACAATAGTTGCATTGTTAATATGCATTAGATTACAGAAATACATTTTAATGAATTTAACTCAGCACTAAAATTCCTAATTATATATTTGGGTCTATCCAACATTGTCCACCACAATTTCAACCTATTTTGGTCCATTGCTGTGTAGCTTTTGGAACATACCTCATTCCATACACCCATCTCACGTTCACTCATGCGTGAGAATCCTGTTGAGACCAACATACCAAAGTTGACATATTGTATAAACTGAGGTTTAGCACCCTCATGTCCTTCCCATTCCTAGAAAAAAAAATGTAGTCATACATTACAAATTCAGATAACCTATGAAAGAAAATCCCCCCAAAAATTAAAAATCATTGAAAACCTGAATTTTAAACTGGAAACTAGTAATCTTTTAGCTTATTACTAAGCTCTTTATTTTTATGTGCCCTCTTTCACAAAAAAATAAACTTACCATGTAGTGTATGCATGTTGAAAATCAGCTGAAAAATCTGAAGGGTATGTTTTCTTTAGAAGAGCAAATCATAAAATTAATTATCAAAGTACATTAAATCACAAAAATAAAAGGTTGCAGAATGTTTCAAACCATGAAATCTCAAAAATTATGTACACAAAAATAAAAATGCAGTCAACTGCCAAAAACAGACAACTTGGAAAACCAAATTCCATGTTAAACCGGACCTTTTTATTTGCACAATATTTTTCCTGACGTCCTTTTACAAGGTTCCAATTATATGAAACCAATGTAAACATAGATATGCTTGACTCTCTAAACCAACCCATAATGGATGGTCTGGAAGTTTGGTATTGGGGAAATAGATTCTATATATTTCAACAAGGTGAATATCCTTACCGCCTTCACGTCCAATGTTCGTGCATCCAAAATTCGGAACTTCTTGTCTTTACATGAAATTGCTATAGATGATCCATCTTTGTTTAGACTCATTGAGTATAGCATGCTATTAAAGCTGACACTCTTAATAATTTCACCAGATTCCAAATTCCATAAGTTAATATCATTATCAGCAGCTACAAAGAAATAAGTAAAATTTAATTAATTCTTGAATTTATAAAACAAGGGAGAATACTACCTAAACTTGGGATTTGTAAATTTAGTTGTTTTATATTCTACATCTCATTACCTATGTTTATGTGGAATATCAAATCTTTGTTACAAAGTGTCGTCTGGGCAATTTCATAATTAGGGATACATCCCTCAAAGTTAGGACGAAATGTCCCCGGCAAAACATTGCCGAGTAAATACGCTTGTCCTCGGCATATGCCACCAATAAGGCTTAGCCTAAAATAGACCCAAGAAAAAGACAATTCCCCAAGTAAGTTTTTTCTTTATACAACACTCTATCCGAAAGGTCCACTAATCAACTTCAAGTAAAGTATAATGCATACTCTAAGCAATGAGATACATAAGCAATGAGATACATACCATCGAGACAGGATTCAATATTTCGACATAAATTATGTCATCATCGACTGTTATAATCTTGATGATGACATAATTTAGCTCGAAATATTGAATCCTGTCACGATGGCGTTCATCTCATTGCTTGGAGTATGCATTATATTTTCTTACAACACTGTGTTATGTATGATATCCTTTGGTAATTGGTAGGCCTCACTGTGTCGAGAGCGTCCTACTCCACCTAGCTTAGCTAGCCTAGCCAAACTATTGGCGGCAAATGGTGGCCATGAAGAGATTGCAAATTGTCGGCAAAAAGGTCGTCAATACCATTTGACGATGCTAATTTTGAGGGCTGGGGATATCTTAACAAAGAGAAAAGGCTGTAGTCATAAAGTGTGCCTATGTGAAATTTAGTGTATCATATTAATGAAGAATCACGAATATCGGCACAAAGGTCAAAAGGAGTATACAGTGTGTCCAGGAATGTCCAAAAAAGAGGGAAGGTGCTGTATTAGAGTATGTATATACAGCGTACAGAAAGTCTTGTTGAATAGAGTTCTCAGGGTTATTTCCTGATTAGGAGTGCCTCAATAAAGGGCTAAAGGATTTATCTAAACTTCATATGTCTACTATATAGGCTGAACACAAACTCGATTATTTAATATTAAAGAATTGCATTAAAATCTATCATATTTGTATACTTACATGCAGAGAAGAGAATGTTTTCAGCTGAGCAATGCCAGGTCAACAACTGAACCTTCCGTTGATGGCCCTTCAGTTCTAATACTTCTTTACGCATCGTTTCTTTAAGGCCGCCTTCTGGGATATCAAAGATCTTTATGACACCATTGTCATCACCACTTGCAATCATGTTATCATTGAAGGGGTTCCAAGCCAAAGTCAAAACTTTCTTCTCATGGCCTTCAACTTTTGGTGCGTTTTGATCTACACGACCATACTAGAAAAAGATTAATATGAAAAGTGTTTATACAAATGTGAGGTCTCACCACAAAGTGAGTCTTGTGGTAGAAAAATCCAAAACTGAGCTTATTAGTACCTTTTAATAGATCATTATATAAGCTGTAATCCATACTTTAAATGACATTCGTTGGATAAGTAGATCCATAGATATGAGTATTTTAAGTTTTTATGTAGGGAAACACATTTTTGAGTAAATCATTCATACTGTAAAGCAATAAAAAAATAAACTAAAATTTAAAAACTATAAACCTCAGAAAATCTGCATGAAGGACACTTTTCTATATGAAAACGGACCTAAAAATTATTTTACAATAATAGCAGTACTCATGATTGATTAAAACAAAATTTCTCAAAAAATTGACTTCAGACCTATTTTGGGGATTATCTCAATTTGATCTCACCTACAATGTGACTCATTTTGTGTTGAGACGTCACAAATTACTTCATTAAACAAATAGTTTGCTATGACCATTCCTATACTGATGATCTTGCAAATATTCTATTGATGCGTTTAAAAGGTAAACACAGGTAAACATTTCCTTGTCTTAAAAGCCTTTTCAATACATGTATTGAAAAGGCTTTTAAGACAAGGAAAAGTCTAAAAGAGTTTACTGGAAATCTATCGTGCATGTTTCCCGATTTCTAGATGCCATACAGAAGGGCGGATTCAGGATTCATCAATGTTGCCAGTTTTGAACGAACATTAACAAAATTTTATACACATCTGGATTGACTAATCAAAATTCTACAAAACTGAACTTTTTAAGTCAATGTAAAGCAGATCTTAGAAATAGAGTTTTGATAAAAACAGCACCATTTGCAAATAAGACTGCTAATTTTACGTATTTCCCTTGGGCCGTTTCACACAGAAACCATCATATTACTGGAAATTGACCTTCTGTTGGGAAGGGTTGAGACCGGCAATAATGGTTATGTGGTATTTTCTGTGTGAAAGTTGTTTAATATTACACGTTGCATGAAATGTTCAGTCTGTTAACCGACTGTAAAAGGTACTGTTTTAACAATAATGTTAAATTGTGAGCTTGGGTCCCACCTCGCATTAAATTTTAAGGTATTTTAGTTTTGTAGAAAAACATTCTAATTATTTACAGTAAACCTGGAACAACAACATCAAGCTATGGAGTGGTACCACCTCCTACATAGGAGTAAAAAGAGCTGCTGAGAATAGAAGTGGATAGAAAACTTTGGAGGCCAACCTTCGTAGTGAAGACTGTACTTGATGATAGCCTTTACAGCCAATTATACGACAGAGTACAGTATATAGGTTACCAAAGTTTAATGTGTGGACAAGCGAGTATGTAAAGTAAATACATTGTCCAAGCCTTAAGGCTAATAGGGCTGGAGCTTATTTCCAGTTTCTGTAGTGTGAAGTGGATGAGAGTATGATACTGGCTGGATGGGACGCTAGTCCATCGCAGGTTACTTCCCTGCAATTTGCCGGTACCCACTGTACAGCTGGGTAGACTGAAGCAATGTGAGTAAAGTGCGTTGCTTTGGTGCACAAGCAACTGGCGTGAATGAGTCTCAAACCACCGACCTCTCGATTGGAATTCTGAACCGCAACCACTGCACCAACTGCTCTAAAGTGAGTGTTCTCTCTTTAATATTGTAAAATTAGAAGAATTATTTTTTAAGTTGAATTATACCTGCTCAAGTGGTAAGACCATAAAAGCGCCACCACCCTCAGTCCTAACAACGAAAGCTAGAAACTTGCTATTAGCTGTAATCATCACACCATCGAAACTCTCGTTGGTTAACGTTACATTTGAAAAACAGTTTTCCTTTTGGAATTTGCTTCCAAATATGTGACGGAATTTACTCTGCCGGACGAAGGCCATTTTTCTGAAAGAAAAAAAAATTAGAATTACAAAGAAACTTGAAACAAAGTGTATTGTTTTCTTTAGCAGTGACTTTCTCATTTTCATTTTCTTGGAGTTGAATTTTCTAGTAAAAAATATATAAAACAATTAAAATAATATACAGAGATTTTTTACAGAGAATAGTGGCATTTAGCTCAGTTGGTTTAGCTGGTGGAAATCATTCTGCTGAACGCTAAACCATCATGGTTCGATTCAAGACCACGCCACTCTTTTGTGTTTTGTCTGGAGGGTCGAAATACAAGTTACTAGCGCACCGGCATCCGGATGAGACGTTAAGCAGTTGGTCCCGTGTATAGCATGGCTCATGTGCATGTTAAAAAACGCAGTGCACTCTTCAAAAAAAGGGTAGGGGATTGTCTCCCGATGTACTGCCCAATCATCACCTACTGGAAATAAGTCCACTTCGGACTTTCGTGAGTTATCCTTGGTGTGTTACACCGAATAAATAAAAATATAGGATTTTCATGCTTGGAATAGAAAACAGGAAAAACAAATTGAAGACACTTTGGAAGGATAAAAATCAAAAATTACAAATTATGTTATAATTAATGAATTTAACAAAAATATAATAAAAAACATCAATTATTAGTCAATTTTTTTGTAGTTTACCTTTAGGAAAAACTGTTTAATTGGGCTTAAATAAAAATAGTTGTTGGTTTGTCCAAGCAGTTTAGATAATCTAGGTCAGTCATTTAGGAAATATTATTTTGTTAAAACTTTTTGCTTCTTTGTAACCAGAATTTGTTATTCCTATAATTAATTTTTGTATAACTTTATGCAGCACCAGAGAAGTCTTCATATATTTCTTATACTTTTCACTGTACTGTAATTATATATTTAGCCAAAAAGTAAAATGATATAAGTTAAAAAAAATGATTAAAAAACATTTGATTTACCACTCTTAAGCATTTACACGAAAAGGTGCATTTTTGGATAGCAAATTTTATATCACAATCCTTATAATGTCTTATTTCATTTATTGTACTTAATGCTATAGGAAACTTGTTGGAATTATATGCCTACTATACATAATCGTTTAGAATATTGTATGTGATTAAAAAAAAAGGTTGGTCGAAACTCTCGTGAGCGGCCACCTCCCATAAGTGATTTTTTTTCTGGATCTGAGATGTCCACTTATGGGAGGTTCAACTGTACATGTAAACACCATGACACTCTAAAGTTTACCCTCCAAAAACTGACCATCCATCTTATTCAGTTTTCTGGACGTTTGGTTTAGAGTGACTATAGTTTACCTTAAATTTATTAATTTACTGTAGGACATAAACAAACTTGGTTTATGGCATAAAAATTCAGCTTTTATGAAGGTTATATGAGAGAATTTTAGAGTACTGCTATTCTAGTCTTACAGTACTGTAACCTTTTACCACAACAAACAATTATTAACAAACACACTTACAAACACAATTATTAACAAACGCTAAACAACAAGACATAAATAGGTAATACTAAACATAAACAAGCATAAATCAGAAAGTACAGTAATGTATATCCAGGGAGGATTCAGGATCCAGCAAAAGGGGTGGGCGTGGTTCCCAGTTTTGATTTTGGCAAACAAAAGAGAAACAAAAAATGAATGTTATTTCCCCATTTTGTGTGTTTTGGAAGCTTGTTATGCACGTTCCATATGTACGTCTACTTTGTATTTCTTGGGTTTAATTTTAAACATGGTATTTAAAAAGGGGGGGGGGGGCACAACTTTGTTTCGGGAATAATAGGGGATGGTGCGCCGGCTGATAATATGTAACTAGTGAACAGAAATCAGAAACCATTGTTTCATAATAAGCAAAGTGTTGAGCTTCTAACTAGTTGTACTTGAACACACATTTTAGGAAGGGTACACATTACAAACAGTCACAGACAACCACAAGAAATCTCCAGCAATTTTAACTTGGACACCTGGTCATTATTAAGGTAGTTGGTTGCTACGTTTACAACCAAGGTCATTCAAGATTTTATTGTTATGAAAGCCAGCTTATGGGCTGTTATCCACTTAAATTACTGTACAACAATACAATTAAATACAATACACAACAATAAACATATACTGTACAGTAAAAGTTACAACTTTGAACTTAATCTTATAAAACTAATATTTTGTGAATTTTATGTGATGCTAAAAAGACAATAGTCTAATAGTTGATAATATAGTTACATTTTTTTTTAAAATACAGTATTGTAATTGATTTGATTGTGATTTAGTAGATTGATATGATTTGTTATCGTTGTCTACTGGCCTAGGCCTACCCTTCCTTCCTGGCGACCAGCAGAATCCAGGAAGTATAATCATTGTGCATTAGCATTGCCATAAAAGGATATGTATATTTCACTGGTACAATGTATTTGAAGTTTCTTAATGCCACTATACATGACAATGGTATAAGTGCGCAGTTTTTTAACGCACTATTAAAAATGTAATGTCTAGAATAATTAGTGAATAAAATAGTGCCTAAAACTCCACAAGGGCTGAAGGTAAATTTGTTAGACTTACTGCAGAAAGGTATTAAAAGTATTGTCTACAGAATATTATTGACACAATCAATTGAAACCTTTTATGAATATTTATGAAAAATGACAAACAAGTTTACAATTGGTTTCATTTATTAATGAGCATTTACAGTGTAATTTAATTATGCAATTTTTACATACTATCGCATGCTTTCATTTACCATTAAATAGGTAAACATTGTTACTGTACAGAAACTGGCATGAACAAACATACATATACATGCCTTCATTTACCATTGTTTTTTACAGGCAACAAAGTTACTGTAACAGTACCTGCCATGAACATATTTCTGAGAATACATTAGCTTAATAAAAGTATAAATACGCATCTATCATGAAATCATCACCTGATTCGTAAGTTGATTGTTTAAGTCTGTGAGGAATGACAAACATGGATTTATAGTATATAAATACTGTATATACCGAGATGAAAAGCTCTGGTTAAAACTATGGGTCCCAAAGTGACCGTAAAAGTACGATTTGCTGAGGGGCGCAGCCCCGAAGCAAATAGTATATTTTCAGTCACTGAGGGGCCCATAGTTTTAATCCAGAGGCTTTCATCTCAGTATATATTTGTTTTATATACTGGATTTTTACATTCTTGTTCATTGATTGGTTTGAATAATGGATTTTAAACTTACCATAGTGTACACAACCCCGTGTATATGGTACCACGTGAGAGTTAGTGCAGCGCTTAACACTGCGGTCACAACTGTACCAGCACTGGGTCCCATGAGATAGCGCCATCTGGTGCTGAAATTGGGACAGAATCCGTAAATAGCCTTTTACTATTTACGGATCCGTAAATATTACTTTGGTGGTTGGATTATGTTTGATCACGCGACATGCTTTTAACAAATCAGTGAACAAGGATAAATCAATCCAGTATATAATAGTAATTATATGCAGTAACTTAGAGACATTAGAGATATTTCCTACTGTATGCTAACAGTATAGATGTTAGAAATCAAGAGCTCAAATAGGATCAGTATCAGTTTAGACAAAGCTGATTTTTTCCAAAAATATAATGGCTATGTCTAATTTAAGCCTAAAATATAGAGCCATGCCTAATGTACACCTAATATAGGGCCTTGCCTAATGTATGCCAATATAGGGCCATGCCTAACGTACACCTAATAATAAGGCCATGCCTAATGTACACCAATATAGGGCCATGCCTTACATTTTACGCCGAATATAGGGCCATGTCTAATTTACACCTAATATAGGGCCATGCCTAAATTATGCTTAGTATAGGGCCATGCCTAATTTACACTTAATTTAGGGCCATGCCTAATTTACGCCTAATATAGGGCCATGCCTAATTTACGCCTAATATAGGGCCATGCCTTACAATAATTTACACCCTACTTTACGCCTAATATAGGACCATGCTAATTTTATGTTAAGTTTTAATGCCTTATTTTAAGGAATCTTGTCCTAGGCTAAACCATGTTAAACTCTACGTAAGCCTAGCTTAACTAAATTATATATCGATATACTTTGGCAAGCTTGGGAACAACCCTATTTTTCATTGAGCAGTTGGATAAAAATTATAGTATATTATGCCAATTTTTGGGGGTGCAGAAAATATTGAACACGTCGAATTAGAGTAAAAGCTATTGTATGCGTTTCTTTGATGTATTGGTACTTAATTCACACTTTAAATGACCCCAAATAACAATAAATTTAAACATGTTTTCTGAAGGCAAAGGTCAAGCCTTGCTAATATTTACAAATTGGATAATGATTACTGTATCTGTTGGGTAAAATGTAACATTCTCAGTTGAATAGTTGTATAACAGAGAAGGATGCACAAATCCGACTTCAAAGGTGAGAACTCTTGTACCGCAGAGGTCTCAAGTCTCCTGAAAATGGCGGGAGTCTCCTGATTTTTTTAGTCATCTCCAGCTCTCCTGAAAAAATACATTTTTCTCTCTTGAAAATTTTAAGTGTTTCCCAAAATTACTCTCGGCCTAGCCTAGGAGCAAAATAGGTTGTCCCTTCAAAAAATACCAGCTCTGCTCAGTGTTAAACACAATGTATGTTAAATAATAGATATTTTTACATATTGTTATACTTTTTCTGTGTTTTGTTTTTTTATTGTGACACATCGTACATTTCCATTTACGCAAATTTGATCAACAAAGCAGCCGACATAAAATCTCCCGATTTTTCACTTCTCAAACTTGGGACTTCTGGTACCGACAAAGCGTAATGTTCTCATTGTACACAGTTTGCTAACAACCCAACCAATAATCTTCAATTAAAGAACGATTCATAATCTCACTGATGTCAAATGCACTGCATGTATCATGAATAGTCACATAGGGATGGCAACGTATATTACAAGTTCACATACATACCAACACTCCCGTTTTGGCCGGGAGACTCCCGTTTTTGGAGCTCACCTCCCGGGCGATTTTATTTCTC
>JAOTQE010087033.1:0-15097 GCA_025631205.1 Nesometra sesokonis
ACAGGGCTGAATATACTTTTTATGATAAACTAAATCATATAAGGAAGATAATTTTTTTGGGTGAACCTGCCCTTTAACACCCCAAAACAGTAGGGGAAGCGTCGACCTAGTGAGCAGTCGATCTTGTTTGTAATGGTAGCTACTACATGCATAGATGTTGGAACAAAACATGTTTATACAATCCTATATAATATACATAATTCAAGTTTTTCTGATACTAAATTACCTGGAATGAACAGATCACCAATTAAGTAAAAGTGTTACAATAGATATATTTGCACTTCCAGTATCAAAAACCTGAATACAGTGTGTCTACTTGCCCAGAGAGGGCAGTAGACCTAATAAGTGGTTTGAAAGTGGAAAGAAAACAAAAATGTAGAAAAGATCATTTGTGGCAGGGAAAATGAAAAGAAAGTTAAATGGCTCCAGAGATATGTTGTCAATTAACTCACATACACATTTAGCAATGCACTTTTCCATTTGTATATTTTATAATGAAATAAGCTAATTCAGTGGCTTACATGGCAAGAAATAGTGCATATGTTCTATAATTAACAATTAATATGAAACTCGGATATTATTTATTAATAGATGTGCAACTGTGATATGGCGTGTGAAACACAAGTATTATTAATCTTGTTGATGGTATGATTACTTACAATAATACTATTAATAGTAAAATCAGTTTCACTATCACAGCCTACATTACACAACATTCTATAGAATTGTGGATTTAGTTTTGTTTAATTTTATATTTTTTAGATAACTACATGGCAATGAACGGAAGTGATGATTACGAGCGTGTACCAGAAGCACAAATGGGATCAGTACAGGTTAGTAATAATTATTATTATTATCGTTAATTATGTAGTTATTAGTGGTTCAATGTTATGTAACATTGAACGTCTTTGAAGTCAGTACTACTAGCTCGCTCACGGTAGTTGAGTAGTTAGGACGCTCGGCTGTCATGCCTATGATCTGAGTTGAATTCCCCGCGATGACGGGTCTCGGTTTATTTGGCTGTGAATGGGTACCTGGTTGAAAATATACCAGGGAAAGTAAAAAAGGCGGCGTGTAAAGGAACTGGCCACCCTACCACACAATGTCAAAGCTTAATGAGCTTGTAACAGCTCATAACCTTACATTTACAACCCTACCCACAATGCCAAGGCTTAGTACAATGAGCTACTAACAGCTGATTCCCCTACATTCAGTGGTGAATATGGGACTACCTTTACCACACAATGCAGAGGCTTAGTAAAATGAGCTGCTAACAGCTCGTTCCCCTACATTCAGTATTGAATATGGGACTACAACCTTTACCAACCTTTTCTTTGGCAGCTGAGGGCAGTTAAATATGTAATTCAGTTTTTCCTTAATCTATTTTTTTAAATAAATGTACAGTATATCAGTGCCTAGTTGAAAAAGGGCTTTTTTCGTGGAAAATGGCAGACCGACTGTGGAAAAAATTCAACATGTATGGTATCATCATCAAGGAAATTGTTTATTGAACATTAATTCGGTTACATCTATACATTTAATAGAATTAAAAAGGTAGAGACATTAAAACAGTCAAAAATAAATAAGAAGTTATTAACTTATAAGAAGGGCATAGCATAATTTTGGAGTCAAAAAAATGAACTATTTTCATGATAAACCAACATTTTTTGGAGAATCATGAAAAAAGCATATGGGGCGATTGGAGAGTAGTTGAAATAGTTAATGGATTGCAAGTATCTTCTTTTTTATATAAGCAATAGAGGAAGTGTGTAGGCAAACTGTTTTTAAAGATTTATGTGTCATGTCCTCAGTAACACTAGGAACACACAGGGAACATGTTGATACTAAAGTACTGTTGTTCGTTTTACTTACAGAGACAATATGATGGACACCACGGTTCAACAGGCTCATTACCACGCAGTATAGATGATTATTCCGCCTCACCCGCACATCACCCACACATGGACGACTACCATCACCCATACGACAGAGAAGACTACGGTCCACATGGAGACTATGAGCCACACCGCGACTACGAACCTCAACCAGAATACCGCAACCCACCTCCCGATGGCTATTTGGATGACCGGTATGGCCGACATTCACCAGACTATGTTTCTGGTTCCCAACTAAGACATCCGGATTATTCTTACAATGGACCACCATCACCCATCGGTAGTGACCGGTTCAGGCAACCACCAGGCAGGTATGGGGACGATGGATATGTACCTGAGGAACAGTACGGTAGACCAGCTGATGGTTACCGACCGCCATCGCCGCAAGGAAGTGATAGATTTAATGAACGATATGTCGGAACTCCACCAGCAAATTATGGACATGCTCCTTCATTTGAGGACCAATACAGAGACTCACCTACTTTACCTCGTAATGGTAATTACCGTAAGTAACTGCAATGTTTTCAAATTGTCAGGTTTTCGAAGAATTTAGTGGTATAGGCACTGGTGCAGATCCATTTTTAAAGTGGAGGGGAACACAAAAAGACTGCCAAGAAAAGTACTCCAAGATGCCCTCTATGACCATCTAAAGACTTAACATTTTTAAAACATTTTTTCATAGAAAGTTTTTAAAATTAATAAGTCTCTAGATGCTCATACAGAGCATCTTGACAGAGGTATACTTTCAGTAAAATAGTTGTTACATTTTTTATTTTATTAAAAAAAATTAGGGTTTGCGTTAAAAAAATGGGATCATCAAATTGGTAGGGTTTTTTTCAAATAGTTAAGTTTAGTTTAGTTTTCTTTAAAAAATTTATGGTTTAGAGAGAACTAGATAGCAAGTCTTATTATGTTACTTAAAATAGGTGTTTAATTTCTATTTTAAATGGTATTTTACTTTTGTTTTACTCTATATTTGTTTTACTGTGCATGTAGATTTTTTTTCTATAATATGCATGGTTGATTTTTGTGTACATTGTTAAATTTAGATTAAAGGGCATTTCTTCCAAAATCTACAAGTTTATTATTTCTAAAATAATAAACATGGGCCAGTGAGTTTTTTTCTTGAGTAGAAAAGAGTGAAAATAGTTGAAATCTATTAGTCTTGGCCTAAACAAGTTTTTTGATAATTTCTCATTGCCATCTAGGCTATTTCAGGGGCGCAGCCAGAGGGGGTCGGGGGTCAGGACCCCCTAAAATTTTGAGAGAAAAAAAATCTAGTAAAAAAGTTATAATGTGAAGAATATTATAGTATAGCATGAGTTGTAAGCCAGCCATCGTCAATAATGCAGACTGAAACTCAACTTCCCATAATCTATTTCACTAAAAAAACCAGGGAATGATGTTTTTTTTTTTTTTTGCTCATCAAAACCAAACCGGCAACCACACCCACCCGGACCTCCCAAGTTGGAACCATCGCCCCGTCAGGCAAATCCTGCCGCCACCACTGCTGACCCCCCCTTTCATTCCATCTTGCCTGCACCCCTGCTATTTTCTTCTTAGAGAGTGCTGGCTTTGCACATGACATGTACGTCGCACTTAGCTTGCCATCAGTTACTGGATTAAGACTTTTTTTCCACAAAAGCAAAGCAAATACAGATTTATTCAACTATATCTTTTACGGTCGACCCAAAATATCAAATTCTGTTCTTTGCATTTCATTATTTTAGGAAGTAATAAAATGCCATCAATACAGCAGATCAGTATTGTTTTTAATACTAAGGAATGTACCTTTAAATTTGCAATATTGATTTCAATACTGTAATAGACCTTAGCCTTGACTATCATGATTCCTGCAATTTAACCCAAATTAAACCTTAATGAAATATCTGATTTTGACAGTAATTTAATTCTGCAATTGAAGTTAATGATGCTTCAGTATTTTAATCCAGTTCTAAAAAATAAACATATCTTGCTTCAAATTTCTTAAATCTACTGCACCAAAAACTAAACATCAATTGAAATATTTGTGGAAAATAATGGATTTTTTGTATCGTATTATTCGTATATTCAATGTAAATGGTCATTTCGTGACAAGTGTCTTACACTTCTAGATTATGACCCTGACTATTGATCGTGTACTATTTAAATATTGCCATATTATGTATTCGGTTTTTTTATGAGTCGAAAGAAATGTGTTATCAATCAATCAATAATGAATGGAAGATAATTTAAAATTCAATTTTTTTTTTACGTAAATTATGTCCTAAAGCAGTGGATTCTTTGAAGATATTTACTAATTTTTCTGATTATTATAATTTAGTCTTTTTAACTGTACACTAAAAATTAATGTATGTTTTACTTTTTTTTTCTAACTTTGCATGCATTATGTATTCTGTTAAGGTGGTTATGATACATACGGTCCTTATCCTTCCCAAAATTCCACTGCAGTCGACCAAATATGGGCAATGTTACCAGACGAAGACCCTTACCAGAGTGAGACTCGATTTTTGTTGTTGCTTTTTTGCAGTGTATTTGTTTGCTGTTCAGAAATTACATCAAAAGGATTTTTGTTTCAATTTGTGCAATTTTATTTACAAGATTTTACTGCTTTTCTAACATCACATTTATTCAGTATGCAGATCAGCAAGATTTTAGTAATCAAGCCTTTTACTCCAGCCCCAAAAAATGTTATTGAATGGACATGATAAATTATTCTTGAAAAATATTTGCTTATACTACATTCACTCTCTTTATTTTGCCTATCACCTTTGTGGTATTTATAATTTTAAAAAATCTCCTGCGTTGTTTGCGCGCCCCCCCCTCCCATTTTTAATATATTTATTCATTGTATGTATCATAATTCAGTGTAAAAAACCGCATCACTAAGAATTTATTTAAGAAAAAGTAGCTTTTCACAGATTTGATGAAAACAAGGAAATCCAAAATGGCTTCCATGTATGATTTCATGATTATGCAAATTACCAATTTTGTCCACTCCCATCAAAGAACCTCATCTTTGCCTATATACAATAAAACATAAAAAGAATTCTTTTTTAAATTGTTTTGCCATGTATTTAAAAATTGCCTATTGTCTTCAATATTTCCCACATGTGCGAACAGAGGTTAATAATACCATGCAGTAAAATTGTTAATATGCTGGTCAAATAAATCCAGATTACATCATTTTAATTTGAACAATAATTTAAAATTTAAAAAAAAATAGCACACTACATGAAACACCAACTATTGTAGTATAATTTCATCCACCTTTTTCTGAATTACTAACTGTGGTTTGACCACTATGTGACCTTTAACTTGACCTTACAACCATTCCAGCCCTCATTGAGAGTCTTAAATCTATTTTTATGCAATAATTAATTTCATTATGCGAACAATTTTAAATTTATTAACTTATTTCATAATCTATAGTTTATTTGCCTTTGCAACATTTACATTAGACATCCAGATCTATTAAAAATAATCAATAAAGCCAGTAAAACAGTTTTAACTTTATTGAAATTATGTATTTACATTTTTAATGTTGCTAATATGACATAGTGTTTTTATAATCTACTAATTTCCTTGGACTTGCTTGTTGACAAATATACTAACACAATTGTTTTTGGTTTATTGTGTATAAAATTTAATCATTATTTCATATTATGTTTATTTTAACTTGCATGTGTTTTAAGTTATTTTATTCAAATAATTGATAGTAATTAATGACATCCAATTTGCATATTGCTAATGCTTGTAGTTTGTCATCATATAGTGGAAACGGCTTTTAAATAAAAGCCTAAATTTTATTCTGGAAATATATGTGATATATTGAACTGGGAAAAATGTAAACTACAATCATGGAAATAAAAAAAACAGTTGCTATTTATTCGTCCTAACACTCAGCCAGACAGTTTTTTTTTGTATTTGGTTCTCATGTCCTCTTATTCAGTGATCCATCCAAGCATCTGCCATACAGCATGGCTAATTCATTCCTACAACAATCTACCAACACTTACACTCTAGTATTATATTCTTATGTCAGCTTAAAAATTGACCTATCATAGTAACCACACGCTCTGTGTCCCCCATCAAATTTGGAAATCCGAGTGCATTAGACACAGCAGTTTACAGTAGAACGTATTGAATTGGCAACAGGGGGTGTTTGTTAATGAGTCAGGTAAAATTAAAAGATCAGGTGCCACTGTCAGATCATGCAATGATGTCAACGCCAATGATATCGTTTGCGTGGGCTTATCCTTAAAATGTTTCTCTACATCATACCCTAAGCATTTTGTTTTATGGTCGGTGAGTACATGTTATATTTGCTTTATGTTGTTTCCAAGTACAGCCTGTCTACAGTTTGTGGTTAGCTTTGTTTACCTTTAGTCTGAGTTTGACGCTATATCTAAAAATGGACTTCAAAAATGGAATTTGATTTTGGTTATATCACTCGCTTCTACTGTCGTCAAATTTGTTCCAGCTGCTTCATTGGATGTTTATAGCTAGACAATTCTATGTTTGTGATTTGTAAGGATAGTTATAATGCTACACAAGTTTAGATTCCCCTAATCTAGGCAAGTATTTTCATAGTCGATTATTAATATTTTAAGAACAAATTCTAATTAGACTTATTTTAAAGGAATTTATTTGTCATTTTGTAGAAAAATTTGATAGAGCAATGGACAGATTAAAAGGTAAAATTGAGATTACTTATAACTGTATTAGGTGTACTGTAAATAGCTTATTATATTTTATTTAATTTTTTTTTTAAATTTATATTAGCTAGTAAATAAAGGTACTATAGCTTTTTATTTGACAACAATGAGTTATGCATAGGTGAATTTAGAAGCGGGGATACATTGGTTCTCCCTATCATCTAGTTAAATGTGTATGATCCCCTTATTACTTTTGCTCCTCATAACTTTTATGCAAAATATTTTAATACTCATAATCCAAATACACCATAACAGAGACAGAATATAGGCTATATAGAGTAAACTACTTTTTTTCACATATTAAATTAAAAAACAAGAACACTGGTGTGAAAAGTGCACCCACCCTCGCCTTTTCACGTATCCTCCATCAGCCCCTGTTACTTTAGAAGTGTAGTATCCAAAAATAGAATTGGTTACTTACTGTATCACTAATGATCAATTAAACTAGGGAAATTGGAGACTCCTTGTCATACATTGTCTACTTTTATCAAAGTCTGTAGATAGATGTTATACCACTAGATAAACAAAATGCTATGCAATGTGTCACTGAGCCAATCTGAATAGTTGCGATTTATGGATTAATAACAAACAGTAGACCTGTGGGCGTGGCATGCTAAGGCAACCTACTTCAACCACACAGGAAGTTATTGAGAAATCAGCAAATAAAAAACAGGAAATATAAACAAACAAAAAGAAAATTTGTATATATTTTGTTCAATAACTTCAGTTACAGATATGAGATTTTGATAATTTACCCCTCATTTTAAAGGTCGCAAAATGTCTAATATGATTTTAACAATAACTCAATTTTGAATTTTCCTACAAAGTGATGGTTTTGCCGTGTTATGCCTCATATTGAAGTAACAAATGATAATTGCAGTTACCTTAATATAAAATAAATACAGTTAAATCTACCCTGTTTGGTTGGGTTTTTCGGACAGTTTAAAGAGTTTACCATGTTAGCAATGGTTCGAAGAGTTTACCTATGTTAGGAACGGTAGAGTGATAGAAGTGGTAGTAGAAGTAGCATTAGTAGAAGATAAGCAGTATCGGTAGTAGACTGACTGCTGAACCTTGTATCTGCTGCAACTTATTATTTTTTTTTATTTTGATGAACATTTTATGTCAGTTGTGCTTGTAATGATCATGTTCAGGGAAAATTTTCATTTCAAAATATTGATTAGCAATAATTACTATTATTTTGATACTATATGAATGTATATGGTTTAATATGACGATTTTATGCAATCCATGCTTAAAATTGTGTAGCAAATGTTCATTTTTATGTAGCGTTTTGCTACGCTACACTGGCGAAAATGTTCCCTGATGTTAAAACTCTCTCTACCTACACAGCTAAAATTTTAGAAGGCTCGCCATACATAAGAGCAGAAAGGAGAATTTCCAGTGCAGTATAGGAGCAGAGGGCGCTAGACATTTGGGGTAGTATAATTGACTTTTTGGTGTTGACAGAGGGCATATTATACATTACTAACCTTGCTAGGTAAGGCCATAGACAGGTGTCTGGCACCCTCTCTTCCTATATTGCCCCAGAAATTAACCGATACTGCCTGTAAAAATGGGGACCTCATTAGCAAAAATCACGTCTTGTACTTGTTATGAGGAGTTGAGTTGAACATTTGGTTACGATCACAAATTAGAAAATTGATATAAATGCATATTGTGTGATTTTGTTGATTTTTCTTCCATTTCCTTTTTGTTATTGCATTTCTTTTTGTGTGATGTTTTGATTTGCTTTCGAGTCAATATTATGCCATTGTGTTCATAGCTTTTTAAGTAAATAATGTCACAATAAGAACCCCACTAGGAACCTCAATAAATTCTCCAATAACAGCCAACTAGGGAAGAAGTCTAACTTGCTTAGAATGTTGAAAATAAGCCTAACAATTTAAGGTGTGTATAATAGACACTGCAACAAGATGTTAACCAAGTTTTATTCTGTATAGCAGTGAAGTTTACAAACTTGATGTTATTGTGATCTGTTTTAATTGTGCTATACACAAGGTCAGCATTTTCTGAAGTGCTAATAATATGCATGGTATTGTTTGTAATAGTTTTACACTTTGTTCCCGTCATTGAATGGATTGGTCGTAGGTTGGGCTTACATACCGAGTGATTCCTGATTCAACATTGTTATCTATTCCAACGATAAAAGGTTTTTTAACAACTAGCGTCAGTCACACTGATCAGCATGGATATCATCACCCTATTTTCATTAATGTATTTTTGGAAATCTATCTGATCTGTTTGGAGTTACTTTTGACCTGGGATTTTTATGTTCTTGTTATTGACTTGCGAATACTACTTAACCTGGCCTTACTGAAGCTTTGCCTTACGCTAGTAAAATGCAGTATTGTTGTACTCAAGTATTCTAATCTTTAGCAGCAGTCATATTTGCTTTGAATAAACTGTTGTAAACTCTGTATGTATATTTTGATATATATAAAATAATAATCAGGGCTCGATTTTTTATTAGCCCAGCGTACAATGGCTAGTGAAAACTGCACCAGGCTAGTGAATTTTCATTTTTACTAGCCCAGTTGGCTAGTGAATACAAGTGTTAAACAGTCACTTTTACACATTGTAGATTAAGTTGCCACAGACACGGGCTATTGGAATTGTTTGTAGGCTAGTGAAATGTAAAGTCAACTTGCCCAGTCAAAACAAAAACAAAAATCGAGGCCTGATAATACAATTTATATAGCGTACATCTACACCAATGGTGCTCAAGGCGCTTTTAGTTTAAACATGGAGATATTATTTTAATACCTCCATGGTTTAAATAGTCATCATTTTCTTTACTTTTCCTCTACAGTAGAACCTCGATTTTACATACTGTAAGGAGAGGTATGTAAATCTGAGGGTTTGTAAGATTGTGTTATGGTCTGTTTTATTCCTTACTTATTGGCTTATTTATTTATTTTTAATAAATTGAATCTGTATACTGGGTAATTTTTGTTCTGTGAAAGTCAATGTTCAAAATTTACAATTTTAGCTGGTTTTAGGTGTATGTATTATTGAGGGTTCAGAAAATTTAGGTACGTAAAATCGAGGTTCCACTGTGTTTACATTTTTTAACCAAATTTTCTAGATGCTCAAGATTATTTTGTGGTTACTTTCAGGCTAGAATTTGTTCTTATTCTGTTTTTACAGTACAATATTTTACATACTTTGAAGATGCAAAGCTTGGCAATACACTATAGTAAATTATTTTGTCAGTGTTGTAGCACTGTACAGTACATCTTACAGTCTATGGTGTAGAGAAAAAAAATCTTAGGATTTTTTCAGCTTAACAAAAATGTATATTTTATTCCAGCCTCAATTTATTCATATTTTATTTCAAATATATATTAGTGTATAGTTTCATATTCATTGCTGTGAATGTTTTTTTGCCATATTTATAACAGGTACTTACATAATATAATTTTATATAATATTATTTAAACTGTATTTGAAACTTGTTTTTATTATTTATAGGAGACACATATGACCCCACTACAATGGATTCAGCACCTCTAGCTAGTATGGACCCCAGAGATAGTCAAGATAACTTGGTCTTCTTACAACAAGAAAAAGGTAAACATTATTGAATATACTAATATAACACAGTCATGGAATGGCATCCCCCTTCACTATTGACTTGAGTATACAGTAATAAAAGTAATATTGTCATCAAAAATTAATTGACATAATGTGTGGATACTGGTAGGCAATGGCCTCAGAATACCATTTCCATGCTTAGTATATTTGAAAAATATTTTGTATACACTTTAGGAATAACCTGGCCTTCTTACACCAGGAGTAAAATAAATATTACAAAGGATCGTTATTACTGATAATTAAACAGAAAGGCCAAAGTCCAATCAAACTGACATACTCTTTCATAATAGGGAGATCCCACAGCAATAAATTTGTGTACCCAATAGAATGCTTAAAAAACTTTTGAATACAATATTTCGAAAACAAATTTATAGTCTCTGCTATCAATGTAGGTTTGGTGTGGTGTATGAATTAAGCTGCACCTGATAGTTGACATGCTTGCATTCCAACTCGGAGGTCCTTAATTCAAACCCAGAATCCTCCAGGTTGTTGCCCACTATTTATTTGTCCAAGCCTCAACAAGGATGATGTAGATCTCTTTTTGTAGATCTGTTTTCCTGTGGTTGAATGTGAAAAAATAAATAAAAATAAGAAGTGCCGCTGTAGCTTGGTGGTTACATGGTTGTATTCTAATCCTGACGTCCCGTTTTCAAACCTGGCTGCACACTAGGTTCTTTACTACGATCTAATAATGCCACTTCTTAAGCCTTAAAATGAGACTTGGTTTAGAAAGCATAGTGTACTTCTCATTCTCGGTAAGAAAAAAACTCCCTGTTTCACTGATGGATATGATATGATGAAAATGTACCATATAAAAATATAAATTAACCTTTCAAGAATTCTCTCCAGAAATTAAAACAAAAAAGCGACATAGACTGAAGGCAATCAAAGAAGAACCAGCAACTATTGGTAATTTGACAAATGTCACTACTACAGCTGTTGTGTCAAAGGTCACTCCTACAGCAATGTTGAATGACACTTCTACAGCAATGTCAAAGGTCACTCCTACAGCTATGCAAAAGGTCACTCCTATAGCTATGTCAAAAGTCACTACAACAGCTATGTTAAAGGATACTTCTACAACTATGACAAAGGTCACTCCTACAGATATGTCAAAGGACACTACTAGAGCTATGTCAAAGGACACTTCTACAACTGTGTCAAAGGTCACTTCTACAGCTATGTCAAAGGACACTACTAGAGTTATGTCAAAGGGCACTACTATAGCTATGTCAAAGGTCACTCCTACAGATATGGCAAAGGTCACTCCTACAACTATGTCAAAGGAGACAGCTATTTCAGACATCATTCCCAATGTAGTAGTGTTGAAGAAACCCTTGACGAAGGCAGCGCCAACAAATGATTCAACAGGTACTTAGTGTGAAGATAAGCAAGTTTGGTCCTGCTCAGTGGTATCAATTGTTGCTTGGTGCCTGATTAGTTTGTGAATATTTAGGAGTTATTCAAGTCAATATTATCATCAACTTAACTCGGATGTAACCTAGTATTTGATTCTAGAGGTTTCATACAGTGTTATATTTCAGTATCAGTTTTGCTAGTTTATAATGTATTTTGCTTGTAGAGTATCCTCTCCCAAACCCCTCCAGCAAACCAATGCTAAACCGAACATTTTTTATTTATCAAAAATCGGGAATCTAATGTAATCATAAACGAACTTGACATTCACATTCTCATTAACCATACTGCCTTGAAAACCAAAACAAGTATGAATGGTTTAAGCTGGGATAGTTTTGGGAAGTTTTACTACCTATTTATACACTGCCAAAAGGTAATAGATTCAATACACAGAAGCGAATTAGTTTAAGTTACAGATGATTATCAGAAAACGATGATTCACAACTTGAACTTGTAATACTGTTTTTCTGATGAAACAAATAGAAGATGAAATAGAGATTAAAAAACGGAAATTGATGTGTTCAATTTAATAAAAAATGACAACGTTTTGTCATATTTATACCTACAATAGACTAATAATATTTGACAATGTAAGCCTCTAATTACACCCTTTGGCTAACAGGTTGTCCTTGATTTCAACAACCATTTTGAGAGATCTGTTTGCTTGCTTTTTATGTCAGTGCTTAGCAAGTTTAAGCTTTCCTAAAGTATCCATGAATAGAAGTTCAAAACAAGTGCTTTCACATAGCTTTTTTGGTTTAATTTTTTTTTGTTTAGAATTTAATACAGGAAATTGCGATGCTATAATTTTCTATATTTGCAATGTCATTTGTTGCTTTTGAAAATCTTATTTAATAAAAATTAGTTTTTCTGTTGTGACATTTTCTAGTTGATTGCTTTATGTGCGATAACAATAATCTTTAACAAGTTTTTGATCAAAAGAAACAAGAAAAAATGTTCTGTTTACTTATGGTTATGCATCAGCAGTAAAATCTTTCACCAGTTGACAAACATTAAATATTGTTCACTGTTGGATGTGTGCTTGTTGATGGCATTGGATTACGGAACTAGTAATATTTATAAGAAAACTATTGGCCTATCTTTTTAAATTATTCTTGCATAGTTTTAAAAGTTTACAAAATTAAGTAACAAATAAATTTCAAAATTACTCTGCTCAAGTTTCATGGCAAGCTGAAGATTTTCTTATTGGCCTTTTAATAAGCGAATTTTATATTTATGAGCACTCTGAACATTGAACTTTCAACTGTACTATCATTAAAGTTGTTCTTAAATGTTTAGTCTTGGAACAGTTGGTTTGTTGTACCAATACATCCAATGAAGTAAATGTGTATTACAGATTTAAATAAACAGTAGAAAACTATATTCCCCATTTAGGCCTATGTTGTTTTAATAATATTACTAAAATCTGGAGTTCTTGGATATAGGATTAAGTAATATGATATAAGATGACTTTTTAGTTTTGTAATTGGGCCAGTAGTAGAAATTAAGTTCAACCAGACTGACTTTAAAGTTAAGTTAATCCAGATTGAATTAAGTTAAATGGTACTGATCTGAATAAATTATTAAGGATGTTAATAAATAAAATCACTTAATATTGAAGATGGCTCTAACTGGAATTTGATAATTTGCTTCTAGTGTGCAAAATTCCCACCAATTACTGCAAAAGTGATTATTAAAATTTCTGTTTTCTAAATGAGATACAGAACCATTTTAGATGAAGACACCAAATGTCACCAGGTAATATTGAAAGTTTAGTAGTTGCGTGTCAAAAAAAAGATTTACAAAATATTTTTTATTATAAAATTTCATTGTAATAACTTAAAAAGATTTTATTATTGAATATTTTTGCCCTGTCCACTTCACATCTTGCGGATCTGGTTTAGATTTCACTGTTACAAATTGATCTTGTACTATAGACATAGCTCATAACGTAATAAAATCTCTCATTTAATGGTTAGATTTTGTCAAACAAAAAAATCTTGTAAAATGGATGTACAAATGAAGAATGTGACATTCAAATGACTTAAACATGTTGCTTGTATACCTTTGAAATTAGCTTAAGTTTAATAGTATGGTGACATTTGAATGTCTCCATTTGTCCTAGATACTATGTCACCTTCTTATCAGTCATGATAGGACTACTGGTTCCAACAAACAAAATCATAACAGTATTGTAGTGCCTGTGTTACAACATGTCCACAATTTTGTAAGCCGTGCTTATATTGCTTTGTCTTTGTCATCGACTACATACCATAGGACCATCTATTTTATACCTTCCTAATCCATGGAGATATAAAAATATTTATACCTCCATGGGTAGGACATTTGGATGTCTCCTTTTGCCCCAAATATGTCAACTCATCAACCATGATACAAGTACAGCTGTAACAGTTTCAACAAACCATATCATGACACTATGAAGACTTCTGTGTTCCATTTTTAATGATTAAAATTCAGTATATAACAAATGATACCTTTCGGAACAATTTCTCTGCACTTGATTTCGACTGTGTACAGGTTTCGGCCATGTCTCATGGCTGTGATTCACCACCACAATATTCCGAAAGATATCCTTTTTTATATATTTTAAACGATATCATCATACTGCAATATTGTAATGTCTATCTATATTACCATAATTTTCTAAGTCCTTGATTAAATACCAAGTCTTTGTGACTGAACTTGTGAAGTAGATAATGACATTTGAATGTCTCCATTTGTCCTAGATATGTCACATTATCAGCGATGATACATCTACTGGTTCCAACAAACATATGATAATACTATAATGCCTACTTTAATGGCATGTCTTTGTGACTGAACTTCTACAATATGGTGACATTCAAATATTTCCATTTGTCCCAGATATGCCCACTTATCAGCCATGATCCTGCTGTTAGTTTCAAGGAACACTATCATGAATGATTGTCATTTCTTTATGACTGAATTTCTACATAAATGGTGGCATTCATATGTTTCCATTTGCCCTAGATATGTCAACTTATCAACCATTATACAGCTTTTGGTTTAACAAACACCATGATAATATTATAATTCCTACTTTAATGACAGGTCTTTGTGACTGAACTTTCTTCATACTGAAAATGGTGACATTTGAAGGAAAAATCCAGGATTAAATTTTCTATGGACAATTAGTTGTGACCTCACTGATAAGATTTCACATCATTTCCAGAGTGAGAAATAAATAAAAAGTAAATCAAACATACAAGTACCATCTAGCATATAGGTACTTATTATATATTGTAATGCATTTTACTGGTCAATGGATGTTGGGCGCAATTTAACAACTTGCGCAATTTAGACACCATCAATAGAATTGACATTAAAAGTTGGTCATATGATGTGTTTAATGTAATGTGTGATTAATGATAGTTGCTGTGCAGCTGAACCTCTCTAAGCGGACACACT
>JAOTQE010087044.1:0-15096 GCA_025631205.1 Nesometra sesokonis
TATAGAAAATAGCGCCCTCTATTTATATTTATACCCACGAATCCAGATGTAAACAAGGTCGCTAATTCGGTGTATTCATACAGATGATATACAATTATAAAATGTCTTAATTTATTTCAATAAAAAACTCTAAAGTCCATCACACACATCAGAAAATGACCACGGGTGGAACTTTGCGAGTAATGTTTATTTTTTATATTTTTAGTGAGGAATGTGCACTGCACTCACTAAAGATTTGAGGCGCACTGCAAGCAAAATGCCTTGTCTAGCCTTTGATGAATATTTCTCAGAGTGTGCTAGGTTCAAGGGGGGTATGTTGCAAATACCATTTTAGTATTTTCTATCACTAGGCAGATAAACACTGATGTACATTACATAGTAGTGGAGTATCCAGAGGGGGTGCTCAGCATGTGCGGACGGACACCCATAAAATACTATAAAATTAGTCTACTATATAAATATGAATGTTAGGTCATTAAGCACTCAGCTTAAAAAAAAATGAGCACCCGACCTTAAAGGTAAGATCTATAATAATACCGTAAGTGTGAAATGGAGAAATATGTTTTCTTTGCTTGTCAAGATCAGATTGGAGATAGAACACTGCCTTTTGTAATTCCTGGTTACACCCTGCATATACCAGCTGTATTACTAGGCAAAGAAACCTATAAATTACCGTCATTTGATTGATTCATCATTTATAGCTACAGTATAGGCACAATTCTCTATTCCCTTTTTTAAAGATTTGAATGATATAAACGCATTAATTCTTCATATATGGCAAAATAAATAACAACCACTAACAATGTTGCCATGGCCGTGAGAGTTGTATGGCCGAGCGGTTAAGGTAGGGGAACTGTGACTCAAAGCAATAACAACAGCATGGGTTTCGAGGCCTGCTCGCACCACGGTTCTGGCGGTGGAACAAGTCTTCTCGGATAAGACGGCACAGACGGCTCATGTGCACTATAAAGAACCCAGTACATCTTTCGAGATGAGTAGGGGGTTACCGGTGTACTGGTCCATACATCCCCTGCTGTGGACAGAAGAATGTAGCGCCAGTTTTTCGGGCAGCAGTACAGGACGGGACCCTTAGGGGTGCAGAAAGTCATAGGAATGTGTAACATCTGGTCCACAGCGCTTTGAGACTTTATTGTGTGAGGCGCTATATAAAAATCGAATTATAATTATTATTATTATGGATAATGAACAGCTGTTGTTAAAAACTCTTTGTTAGCTGTGGTGTGGCTGGGTTGGTGGTACATGCTCTCTCTATTTCCTGGCCAGTGATGATCTAATTTACCCTAAACCTTAATTGATAATTGCTACTCTAATGAATATGCAATTTTCCGTACCATTAATATTTTGAAGGTAAGATAAAAAACAATATCTCTAGCTACAGCATTTTTAAAAGTATTAATTCAAGGTATTTGCGAGGTAGAACAATACTGATGGTAATAACTGAAGGCGGGCCACCGTAACCCCCATCCCCATCTTAGGCATAAAGCTTTGTTGTGTTTTCCTGGTAGCTAGGACCATATATTTTCAGAATCTGCCTGTTTGACATTAAGCGTAACGATAAATTGTAAGTAAATATAATTTATTGATTAAAAATAACCTTGATTTTCTTGAAAGAAAGCTGGGTTTCCACTCCATATCTATACCAATAATTCTGTTGCTCTACAAGATACAAAAAATATTAACAAGGATTGCATAAAGTTTGGATACTTCTCCAAAGTCTTACATACTACCAAATAATATACACTCACAAATCATATATAAGAAGTCAAAACAAAACTATAAATTATTTAGTCATGTAGATCCCAGAAAATCAGCCAGTAAATTTTTTAATAAGGTGTTGTCTGCAATTATTTGGTCACTTACGGTGTATGGCCAATAACTGCATGCTTTCAACACTATAACCCTACAAATGGTAAACTATGATAGCCTACATGGTTAAATTTGAGGCAAATAATGCATACAGAAATACTTTTAAACAACAAAACATTATTATTATCAAGTATAAAAATAGAAGTCCAAACACTATCAATTTTTAATTTGCGTCGCATTTGCGTCCTCCCTATAGGAAACACAGCTTAACACACAAAAATAATTTCAAAATAACCTTTTTCAGTATTTTGTTTGCCATTTAACTTAAAAGTCAAATCACTTTTTTTTCTTAAAAAAATGTCACAGTTAATAGCTTGCGGTGAAAGGATATAGCGTTTATTTTGCTATATCTTACCTTGGTTAATTGTTCAATACAACTCTCCAACATGTATTCTTGATCCACTATTATGATTCTCTCATAAGGTAAATTCAGTTGGTAATACTCAACTGCACTGCGTGCTATCAGCTCCTCTGTGGCATACGAAGCATCCCAATCTTCTTCTTCTGTGACACTAACAATTATAAATACATTTTACGATTGTTTTAAAATGGGTAACGAGCTGATTGGTAGCTGACCTTAAAATTAACACCACAGGCATTCAGTACTGTCAACATAATTGACAGTATACTGGGACTAAATGTTGGTGATGACATTTTGACTCTAGCAATGAACGCAATATATTGCACTTTATCATGATAGAAGCAAGTTATTTATTGTCTTGCGTATTTATTAACTTACTGCGTCGTGAGAGGATCATACGACGGTTGAATGACTAACGCGATGACGGTTTTCTACTCGTCAGCCAAAGGTTTTTTTTGTGATTCCTCTGTAGAATCACTAAAAAACCATCGGCCGACTAGTGGAAGACTCTCATAGTGTCTGGTAACCACACACACACACAAGGAGCGACAGTTTAGTTGTGAGACCGTTTTACGATGCAGTGAATGCCCGGCCTAAGAGTAAAATTTGTATAAATCAAGTCAAGGAACAATCTACAATTCAATCAATGAATTCACAATTCACAACAGCTTAAAGATGATGAACAAATTTAATAGGTTTGAACAGATCAGCATGGTGTTATTTCAGAGACAACTAAAACAGCATACAGTATAATAGTGATTATTAGCAGAAGGGGTAATTGGGATGGGGGTAATTGCCTTTGGGAGTCTTCACAGACAAAAAATTCTGTTTAAAGCAGAGCTCATGCTCTCCCTCTCAGTGGCGTTGCCATGTTGTCAAGGAAATTCTGGCGCCGCCACTGCTACCCAACTGGGCATTGCAATGTTGTTAAGCTCTAGTTTTTTAAAATAATTTTAGGGGCTGCAGCAACCCTGTGCATTCATGCAATAAAAGTTGAAACAGCAAGGTGGACAGACAGACAGATAGATTGACTGATATTACACATTTCAAGCCAGACTTTACCTCTGAGTTCCGTCAATAGCATTGATCACTTGCTCAGGCATTCGTTCCCTACTTATGTTTAATTTCTTAGTCCATTTTACAGCGGCTGGCAGGTCGTCATAACATAAAAACTGCATGATAAGCTCATCCTGAAGAATGTTGCTGGTGCCAACAGCCTGTTCCACAAAGTCATCCCAGTTACTAGAACATGATGCAGGCTATCAAGGTTAGATAATAAGAAACAAATAGTTAAAATCAATATTGTTAGACCTAACAAATCTTTAGTTATCATTATAATATATCCTTAACTTAAAGGCCCCATTTCTTCCAAAGTTCTATTTTGTAAAGTATTCCAAAATTTAAAAATTTATAAATATAATTCTTATCTGCCATGTTTATGCCATTTTATTATTCCAACACGTCAAACAATGCAAAATAAAAACAGAATTTGATTTTTTGGTTAAATCTTAAAAATAAATTGGATGAATATATAATTATGATTTTAATGAATGAATGATATCTCTGTCTCTCTAATAGTAAATGTAAACCAGGCCTTGGCTACAGAATTACGCCTATGCCTACTTCTACCAGGCAGTATCCCCCTGGCTAATTTCTTTGCTACAAAAAATAGTAAAAAACCTTAAGAACAAATTAAACAATAACTAAGGTAACATTTGGTCTATAAATTGAACACATTTAAATTGATATGATAAATGAATAAGTATCCATAAATTAGTACCATTTATCCAAAGGACTGACTTGACATTGAAAAGGCTAAGTATGGCATTCCATAGAAATAGAAATCATAAGCGGCCGATTATGTTGGCGGCCTAAAAAAAAATATACACCAGTACATAATAATAATAATAATAAATATAATAATAATAAAAATAATAATAATATTAATAAAAATAATAAATATTAATAATAATAATTGGACATTTATATTGTGCCAATACAAATTCAAATTGAATCAGAGTTCAGAGTGGACTAAATGTTGCACAGTCAATAACCTGCTTCTCCCCTAAAGGTTACGTCATGTCATTTGCAGCTACTACATTAGTACACATCCTTCTGTCCATGACATGGGTCGTGTATGAACCAGTACACTGGGGTAAACCCCTATTCGTCTAGTATACTGGGTTCTTTAAAGTGCACATGAGCTGTTAATGTAAACTGGACCTGGTTTATAGTCCTTATGCGAGAAGACTTGTTCCATCACCAGAACGATGATGGGAGCGGGCCTCGAACCTGTGCTGTTGTTTATGCATGGTTAACGGTTCCCTGCTTAAACTGCTCGGACATACAACTCGCACAGGATGGTCAGTTTATTTTGACCATCATTGTCTATCATGATTTTTAAACTACCTATTAAAGTATTGGTCAATAAATATATTAACAATTAATGGCACTTAACAAACCTCATTATAACGCTTGTATAGTAGATACTTAAGTGCTCCCATGTGCTTGGTTTTGTCATAGTTCGGACAAAGGTCAGATTCTAGGTGGTACATGCCAAGTAGTCTAGCAACAAGTTTTCGCATCACACGAGGGCTCAGTTTGTCTTTCTTGACACAAGGGATGTCTAGATCACTATTAGAAATAAATTACATTTATTTGAAAAAAACATACCAAATTAAATTGCAGAAAACAGTAAATGGTGTATTGAAAAAAAAAACCAATTTAAAAACAAATTCCCAACTGAGTGAACCAAACTCTAAAAAATGTAAAGATTGGGCAAAAAGCATTTTTTAGGCCCAATTACTAAATATATTTATGCGACCATACCTATTAAAATAATGCAAATTTATACTCTTAAGTTTCTTGATGAAAGGTGCTCTAAAAACTATCAGCTGATATTTTAAAATTTAAATTTTGGAAATAAACTTTATGGAAATTAAAAAGTTTGTGGTGATTCCCATACAAGAATAATATTGAGGAATAAAATTTACAACATAAACAAAAAGTTAAAAATATAATTTTATCTTATATTCAACCTTAACCAGATGGATGTCTCATTGATGCAGTTATTTGAACCAGGACATTCGGAGTGTGTATAAACTGAATCTCGAATCAAGGCTCCAACATAACAGAACCTATAGTCTATAGCACTTTACACTGACATTTTAACAAAGGTGAATAGAGAAATAAAGTGGCCTGATTTTATGAAGCAACTCGAATTTATATGTTGACAACAGAGGGGTTCCATATAATTTTTGATTAAGCAACATCATTAGATGTACATCCCTATTAGAAAGTTTAGTCAAGTCTTGTCACAATGGATTAGTTTCCACTTGATTGCTTAGTTGTACAGTATATTCCTATACTTTCTAAACACTTAATGTGATAAGCCAGTGTTGTGCTTAATTTAAAATTAACGTACTTCCTTGAAAATGTAGGTCTCCAATGGGAATGTAGACGTAATGATTGTTTTAGAAAAATTTGATTTCGTAGGTTACCAGTTTATAACTAATAAAGAGTTGAGAAATAATAAAAATGATAATGTGTCAATATATTCACTGCATTTAAATAAAAAAAATGTTGAAGGTAGTAAATCTGACTTTAAGAAACGAAGGTAGAATAGAATCTAGTATTGAGGAAAAGTGATAAATGATATCCTACCTGATAAGAGTATCGATGTCAAAGCCCTGTACACAGAATTGATCCAGGTATTGTAATAATTCTATTTGTATCTTTTTGTGGTTTTTACAGTATGCTTCTACAAGATTTATTTTATCTTGTAAGACAAGTGGTACAATCACCTGTAAAATAAGTAATAAGGCATTGAGCAAGCTTTGTGGTTAAGATGCTTACATTCAAACGCAGCACATTGGGTTTAAACCCTGTCCATCTGGACTGCATTTTGTATTTACATAGCACTACCAAATGATTACATTATTGTCATACTCATTTATCAGCATCGCCAATGGCACCTTTCATAGATTAGTTTTCACATATTAGTAAAGTGATATAAGAGGGAGAATGCAATTAATTTTCATACTGGCAGTTTTTTTTGCGCTGCACCTCTAGACAAATACGAACAAGAAAGATCAGTGATAAGAAAATGTAGGTTGTGGAAGCATATACTAAAAAAGTGAAGGGAATTGAAAGAGAAAAAACTACCAAGAGACGTCTGGAAATCTGATTAAAGCACATAAAAAATAAAACTGAGCATGCGAATGTCCAGGCTCAGCTAATTAATGACAACAAATGAGGAGTCATTGGATCAATGAAATTGCACTAATTTGTAAAATAACCTTCTTAGGGTTGGATTTGCGTTTATGAATAGTGGCCCCATTGCCGAGCAGCTAAGTCTAGGCATATACTAACCAAGCTATTCATGCAGTATGCATCAACAGTTCGCAGTTCAAGTTGATCTGAAGCTGAATCCGTCTAATTCATAAAACATAAACTTTCTTTTTGTACACAAATTCCATCAGTGAGGATTCCTTTTCATGCTGATGTAGAGATTCAACCTTACTGAAGCTTGCCAGAATTTTTTTTGTTAGATTTTAGACTTGAAGTTTGTGGTTCAAGTGCTGGATATGACAAATTCATTTTTTTTGTCCCGGAGTGCGATAAATGTGGACTCCTATAAAGGCAGAATATTTTCTTTTTTAAAAATTTTGAATTCGTAAATTATATATGGTGTAAGCGATGTTAAAGCGGTGTCCGATATAAATTAGAGGATCTTTAAACAAATCAATTTACAGATTAACAAATTTAAACTAAAATAGAAAGACGTTTGGTTGTGGCACTTTCTTGTAAAAAATATATTTCTTCTTATTTACACAGTTTATTCTATTACTTGAGTCTGGCACAAAAGATGAATGACTTACTTGTTGAATAGTAAAATATGGTTGTAGATTTAGCTGTATAATACACCGGCAAGCCTGAAAATAAAACAAAAGGTTTATTTGACGTATAATTCATAAAAATGAAGTAATTTAATAAAATAATCTATTTTTCTAGACTGAATGAGTAAAATAAGCACATGCATTATGTGATGTGGATATATACCCTAGTATAAGCCTACTAACTGTGGATATGTAATCTCAATGAATGTGGGATTTGGACATAAACCTTAGTTCCCTAACCTTGAAAATGGAATCTCAGTAAGTATGTGATGTGGACATACTGTATACCCTACTATAAGCTCACTAAATTGAAAATGAAATCACAGTCAGTGTGTAATGTGGACATATACCTGTGGCATAAGTCTACTAACCTTGAACATAAAATCTCAGGCAATTGTGTGTTGTGGACATACACTCTAGTATAAGCCCACTAACATTGAACATGTAATCTCAATCAGTGTGGGATGTGGACATATACCCTAGTATAATCCCACTAAATTGAAAATGAAATCACAGTCAGTAAGTGACGTGGACATGTACCCTGGTGTAAGCCCACTAACATTGAACATGGAATCTCAATCAGTGTGTGATGTGGACATATACCCTAGTATAATCCCACTAAATTGAAAGTGAAATCACAGTCAGTAAGTGACGTGGACATGTACCCTGGTGTAAGCCCACTAACATTGAACATGAAATCTCAATCAGTGTTTGATGTGGACATATACTCAAATATAATCCCACTATTTCGAAAATCGATTCACATGTTTTGGGTGGGCTTATACTCGGGATTTGAATATGTGTGTATATGATGACTCAAATGTTTGGTGGGCTTATACCAGAGTTTGTATGTATGTTAATATAAATCTCAGTATTTCTGAAGTGTTGACACAACACAATCTACTTACCTCCTTATACTGTTGTCTTGATATCATCACTTTCATGTACACGGCTAAGTGCTGATTATCTTCGCAGTCTAGTCGGAATAGATCACAAATGATACCTAACACATTGTAATGGCCGCATGTCGCTAAGTAAAACGCCCTCTGTTGTATCTCTTTAGTCAAACAAGCAGTAAATTCATCCTTGTAGTTAAATATAAATCAAGTTGTAAAAATGTTTTATTTTTGGCTAGATCAATTTTAGGTGGATTATATTCATATAAGTTATATAAGGCAGAAATCTAAATTTTGAATAAAACGATAATAATGTCAGTATTGAGAGTAACTCAATTCAATATTTCAACATAAATTATGTCATCATCAGGAATGTTTTGGATGAGACGTTTACAGAGATTTGAACTTTCCCGATTTGTCTGGGAGTCTCCAGAAATTTTAACAGTCTCTTGATTTTTTAAAGTAATCTCCTGTTTTTCTGTTGAAATTTAAACATGTACTAGTACCATAGTTTGGCTTAGAATTATATTTAATCAATAAATACAGTACTTTTAAAATAAAAAATTTCGTACATCGTTCTAAATTTATCGTAATTGGCGCTAGTTAACTCCGTGCAGGCTTGTTTTTCGACCCTTCCTTCATAAAATGCATCAGAAGGCGCAGTATTTTAAGATAGAGGGTGCACTTTAAAAAAATCCTTCGAATTTTAGACCTCAGAGGTTGGAACGTCTACATTAAGATGTTGGTTCCCTGTACAACATGGTTCATACGCAGGTTAAAGAAAACCCTACACTCTCTGATAAAGAGTAGGGGATTGTCTCCCGGTGCACATCCCAATCCAGGGATGTCACCAGCTTTTTTGAGTGCCGGACGGCAAACAGGGCCCTCTTTTTCATGAACCGTGACCACCCATACGTGCACAATGACTCATGCTGTTCAAGTCTGCGATGAACAATAAAGAAGGGCAGCTATTTCATTACATTACAAAATGTGACCATAGAACAGAAGCTATAATCTTTTGTTTTAGTAATAAGGCCGGGATTTTTATTGTTTTTCGGCGTATCAGTCACATATTTTATTGAAATCGACAATTGTTAAGGGAAGAATAGTGGTGGTCGCTAGCCTAGAAATGCTTAGGAATAATGGTGGTGTTCGCTAGCCTAGAAATGCCGGACGGAAAAGTCGAGTGCCGGACGGGGCCGTCCAGTACCGTCAAGCGTGGTGACATCCCTGATCATCACCAGGACCCCACTGGAAATAAATCCTTGGACTTTCGTTGATTATCCTTTGTTTCTTACAACACCGAACAAATCAAATAATAAAATAATAGAGAAGGCTATTCTATTTAGATGTTACCGTTACCTTTTTCTGTTTTGTTAAGGCTTCTCTCATTTCTAAAAACCTCTTAAAAACCACTTTCGTCCAAGAGTCTGTTTTCTTTTTGGAGTGATCTTGACTATTCTCCATACAGAAGAGTGTCAGCTGTAGTACATTGTGGTGAAGTTGTTTGAACAGTCTCTCAGCCATTGCCCTAAGTTCTGCATCTTTCCTAGCAGCCCACAGTCTCTCAAATTGATCAAGCCATGATTGAAATGTTGAGATGTTGACGACTGTTTGTGCAGGATGATGTAATCGTTGCATTATTGTTTGTATACAACCAAAATAATCCCTCACTTTCTTTTCTGCTGGGTGGACATAAATACACATTCAATTTAAAATAACACTATGAAGACTCTGTGTTTCATTTCTAATGATTAAAATATATAAAGATGATACCTTTAGGAACAATTTTTCTGCACTGGGATTTCTTCTGTGGACAGGTTTCGGCCATATCTCATGGCTTTGTTTCACCGCAATGGCACCCTTTTTTGATGAAGAAAACTAGAGGCCCCCTATTGAGGGAGGGCTCTGATGAGACTGGAACCACCAGAACCCTAGACTCCGTCCTGTAACATCAATCTAGGAACACTCTGTCGGTACGAACCATGCTATCCTAGATGAAAGCTTTAAAATCATGAGCCTACACCCGGATAAATGGAAACGCCACATCAGAGAAGCCATCGAAATACAACATCAACCCAGTTTAAACAAAGACCCTGGTTTAGAATTGCCTGCAGTTTACTCCAGTAAAATAATTTCATATTACTGGTCAGATGACATGTATGGCTTGCAAATATTTTTAATTATTGGAAAAATGAATATTCCATGCTTTTCAAGACATTTTTTAATATAGTGGCTGGTTGGTTGGTAGCTTCGCACCTCTGCGCAGCATAAGTAAATCCCTCAAATTTCGGATTGGCTAAATTGTGAACAGTCGCTCAACTAAAACTATTGTTGATGGACTAAAATAAAACATACAGGGGTTAAAAATCCTGCAGGTGTTTGATGTAATATTCAAAATATTTTAAAGTGGAAATTTAACTTGAAATTAAACTAATTGATCCTTGTTTTTAAATATTTAATTTCATGCCTATCATGGAGGCATACGGTGCAGCGTTAAGAACTTTAGCTTCCAATTGAGAGGTTGTGAGTTGAGATCCAAGGGTGCAATTTGTTTATATCCTTGAGCAAGGCGCATTATCTGCAACTGTTTATTTCCACTAAGGAGTGGTGGATACCAAAGAGGTTTGAGTGTCTGAGCTATAGGCAATTAAATGATGTGCCAGGATTGGGATAATAATTTGGAGACCACCATGAGACTTAAAGACCCATTCTTTCCGAAGTAAAACAAAATTAAAACATTCTAAATTTGACTATATTTCAATTAATAAATATAATACTGAACCATTGCAGTGTTTTCCAGAGTATGGTTGTAGCTATCAAATTTACCGGTAAAAATACAATTCACTTTTGTTTATTGAAAAATAATTTAGGATATAACTTTGATTCTCATGTTTTTTGCCCTCCTTTACTCTTTAGTATAATACAGGAATGTGCATAATAGAGGACTATAGTTATGTAGCTATTTGGAGTAGGGCCAATTTTTCAATTGGGAGAACACTGTCCATTATATTTATATCATATCGCGTGTGTTTGTGTACCAAAACAGCACTTACTCTGAAGAAAATAGCCTGGGTAATGCGTGGATACAATTTACGACCTGCTACCTTAACAACAGGGAAAATATCAAAGAAATTGTCCAGGACTAGTTTAGAAGAGTTAAACAACTTTTATCTTTTTTCTACTTTCAGAATAAATCTATAGTAGTACAGTCGACCTACTCATTTACATAGCCCTTGGGCTGGAGGGTGTTTGTAAATGAGAAAGATTGTAAATGAGAAGGTTCATAAAAACTGGTCAAGTATAAGGCCTCCAAAACACTTATTTGTCTTTATTTTGTGCTCTTGGTTGTTAACAAAATTTGTTTAAATGAACTAGGAGGAATAACATACGAAAAACAAAAAAATATCAAAGATAAATTATCAAATAATTACATCAGTGGCCATTTTTTTACTGACATCATTGACAGAATAGTGTTTGTAAAATAGAAGGTTTGTATATGAGAAGTTCGTAAATGAGAAGGTTGACTGTATGCAAATAACTAACAATGTTTATTATTTTAGAAATTTACAAAAAAGATAATTGAAAATTGGGTTATTGATAAAACCATATTGCACTTTACGCAGCTTTAAAATGAGGGGTCAATTATCAAAATCGAAAGTTATTGAACAAAATTCAGTATACAGCAATTTCCTTTGTATTTGTTTATATTTCCTGTTGTTTATTTGCTTATTTCTCAATACCTTCCTGTGCGACAACTTGGTGGATTTGCCATGACTAGCCTCATTTTTGGGGTAGAAGTACTGATTTTTCAAGTGTTTTTTGAACATGGTAAATAACACTGCCTCTTTAAAACCACTATAGGTCTAGGAGCCATCCTATGAAAGTATGGGTCAACCCTAGCTACATGGACCTGCCAATTCTCACGCATAATGCGCAAGTTTCGCACATTGGGACGTACAGTATTTGGGGTGTCTCATGCAAAGATAATTTTTTTTCCACACATAATTAAAGAATTTTCACAACAGAAGTACTTTATTACCATATGAGACAATTCAAAGGAAAATATTGGTAACACCAGCCACAAAGCAGTGGTAATGCTAACAAAATTACCAAAAATTGGGCAAGTTTAAATGTTTTTTTTTTCTTTTTGCTTGTCACTGTCAGATCAAATCGCAGAGAAGAGGACCAAGCACTGGTGGTGGTGGCAGGGAATGTCTCGTGCATTGCCATATGTGGGGCCGTACATCAAAATAATGTTCTAAATTATTTTAAGGGGTTTACAAAGCATAATCGTATATAAAATTAGGGTTAGCGTATTTAAGATTGGCGTACGAAAGCACACTAGCGTCTAAAATCTTGGTTAGGCCCCATAGGTCAGGTGTCGTGGCTTATGGAATATTTGGGTCATCGGAGTTTAACGTATTTTTATCGTGTCAGTTCACTCTTCCGAAGAGTCTTCGGGCGGGCCTAGCCAAGGGTTAGAGGACTACGTGGGAATTAGCCTAGGCCTAGTTGTTCAACCTTTACCAATCAATTGTAGGAGCTTGAATAAAATGTAAACTATGTTGAATCAATTGTTATGCAAAATCAAATGAACTAAAACTAACTTATTCCGTTTCAATTTTCCAGACCGTACGTTCCAAAACAATCCATCAGCATATTTTTCGAATAGCGCCGCCTGCGACGGTAAACAACTGCTCCGATGGACAGTAAAAGAGGCATAAAAAGTACTCACCTGGCTGATTAATACATCTTGTAGCGTGTTGGACCAGGGGACAGTTAAATTGTAATTTAACTGATCCCTGGTTAGGACAAATGATTGGATCAAAATAGAAATTTTGACTTTAAATGAAAAAGACATATAGCTATAAATTATGTAGGCCTAACGTTAAACAAGATTTTTTGTTGGAAATGTAAATAATAAGAACTTGAAATTTGAAATTGAATTGAAACTAAATTGAACATAATACGTCTATCAATAATGGATGTATTGTCATTATTTCCAATTTTATTTATTTATTGACCAAAGTACAACATAAATATACAGTACAAAGAATCGTAAATAGGCCTACATAAATAAATTAACATACGGCATTGCCTTATAAATAATGTTGTTTAAGGTCTAAATAAAACCTACATTAGAACATGCCCTTAAAATTGACTGTAATTTCTCTAGTAAAATTACAAACAAATAAACATGGTGCCCTTATTTACAATTATATACTGGTATATTCGTCTATCCCTTCTATGCGAGACCACTGTCCAGTTTCAAACTTAAGTAGGCCTAATGTGAACTTAAATCGTGATAAGCAAATTATGTCAAATTAGATCAAGAAATACACAGCACACTGTTTTTCGAATGAGACGTTAATCCTCGGGTTGGCGGCGCAAGGAATCCCCCGATGGCAAGGCAATCCCCCGACAGGGAGGGCAGCCCTCAATAGCCTTCCGACAGATAGGCCAATTTAGAGGCGGGCGTGTTCTCGTTAAAAAAATAAATAAATAAATAAATAAATAAGCCCTATAAAGATAAAATAAATACATTTGCCGTATTTTGCGTGCCTTTTAGGCCGTTTGGTATATTGGGGGCTCGCCTGGACGTACAGATCACCCACGAGATCTTAAATTTCTCCCCAACGGGGAGAATATACCGTACAAAAATGTCACCGTAACAGATCAATACCGTACAAAAATGTCACCGTAACAGAAACCTGCAAAACCACCGGAATATAATCGCTTGCTGGCCAATATTAAAACCCATGAGCTCGTCGGCGGCAAAGTTCTGCCCTTTTCGCCATAATTCTCGATCATTCGCAACTAATTTCAGGTTACGGCCTTGCCCGGTTTTAGTGACGGGATTTTTCGCCAGTTGACTCTCAGTAGCGAGGTTTCGCAACTTTACGAACGAAAGCGGATACAGGTAGAAATTTTGATATATTTGTGAACACATTTAGCAACTTAAAAAAATGGAAGTGTGACGTATCCGTTTCGTTATCGTGTTTCGTGAAGTTGCGAAACCTTACTAAAGTTTTCCCGACGAAGCATACATTATCTCCCGGGGGTGAGTCCTCGACGGGGCGGGGAGGGGGAGGGCTCTATACATCTTTCCCCTCTCATTAGCCCCGCCACTGTCAAGTGTTCCTGTGAGCTCGTTATTAGAGGGCTTGCAACTCCGGGATTAAAGTTTCTATCAATAAATCTATAGAACAATTATTTGTGACCTATTTGACAAAATTTTGGACATTTTGGACAATAAGATACGGTAACGAAGAAAAGCACTTCTAAATTAGGTCTTAAATAAAAAAGTGGGTCTACTACTCATATTACACAATGCTAAAGAATAGGAAAATTACGGATTTTGAAAGGGTGTGTTCAAAAACCAAATCAAATCACATTAAAAATTACCTCTTCTTATGTGAATTTGGCTGATCTTTCCATTTATGTGAGTTATATTTATAATGTGATTTTGGTTTTCAAGCACAACCCTTTCAAAATCTTTTTCCTATTCTTTAACACTGCGTAATTTGAGTAGTAGACCCACTTTTGATTATGGACTCATTTTGAAGCGTGTTTTGCGGCATTATCTCTTTGTCCAAATTTTGTAAACTAATAAAAATTTTAATCCCGGAGTTGCCCTTTAAGGGTGTTGTGACTTGAAAAAAAAATTTCGACAATAAGTTGCTTATTTTGAGGAAATATATAAGTTATGACCATGACACCAGGGGTGGATTCAGGGTCCAGCAAAAAAAAAGGGGGGGGGGGGGTGCGCCCCTTTCAAGGTCCGGGTGGGCGTGGTTGACGGTTTGAGTATGACGAGCAAAATTATCCTGGTACCCTGCTTTGGTCCATTTTGTATATTTTTTCTAGGGTCAATTTTAGACCTGGCACTCCCGGATATAAGAGGGTGGGGGCGTATCTACGTTTTGGGGATGATGGGCAGGGGCGGATCCAGGATCCTTCGAAAGGGTGGGGGGAACTTCCAGATCCGGGTGGCCGTGGTTGCCAGTTTTATTCAAAATTGGTGCAAAAAATGTATTTTTGGTTTCAAAAG